>WNWK01042273.1:0-16057 GCA_009830355.1 Cherax destructor | reverse complement strand
ACGCTGATCGAAGCGACGCACATTTCCGCCATCAACACCGCCATCAACACCGCCATGACGGCGTCGCTCACTGTTTAACACATTATCACTCTATTATTACAGTTTCTTGGACTTAATGTCCCACATTATGCCCGGCGAATATTCACAACGTTCACTATTGTGAAGAGAGACCATTAACCGCGATTTGGTCGTAGTAAACGCCGATTTCAATCTCCATTATATCCAGAGCCCACCCATCGTTCACCTCCATTCACCTTTATCCCACGAGCGCGACTAACCTCGTATGACCCAGTCCCGCGTACCCAAGCCACCGTCGCGATGGTTCTTTCCTCATATCAAGAAAAATACGAACCAACAGCCACACATTAAGAATATTTACATTAGAAAGGCTATCGAGTATAACCTTTCGGGAAAATACCCAATATTTTCCACAATTCTATTGTCTCACATTGACCTATCTGTTAAGGTTATCATTCCTAGCTACTAGACCGTCATTATCACCATGATTTATCTGTCTGTTTTGCACCTGTACCATAGTTTAAGGTACTGGATTAGTATGAATAGCGCCACTGTAAAAGCTGTGCGCCACTGTTTTCGTTTGGATATGTGGTGTTGCCATACCTTGCGGCGATAGTGGCACTTACGTTTCTGGTATGATGGCCAATGTTGGGCTTTCACTTTCCAGGGAGCTATCACCCCATTCACCTTTTCCAGTCACCGTGACTGATTTCCTTCTTCAGAAAAATGCAGTATAATGATAAATATAATTATGGCAGCCTGAACCCCTCTTATTTTTTTTATTAAAAAGAAACCACTAATCCTATCAGACACCTAGCAATGACCTAGTAACTAATCTAGAAATCACCATTGATTACTAGTAAATTTCCTGTTATCACATACCCCCATTACCCCTTCAGAAACCCCCTTTACTCCTCACTTCACAGTCCGGCTGTGATTGCTATGGGAATACAGTTAGAAGTCTAAGTAGATCTATAACCCACTATGATAACATGAACATAGATAAGTATGTTTATGGAGCAACTTGCAATGTGAACAGACTGACTGATGTTGTAGGGGCCAGGCTTAGGCTTGGCTATAAGTACTTCTGGCAGTTTGGGAGATACACAGATGATGATCAAACTAAATGCAAATTATGTGGTCAGGCATATGGTCACTGTCTTGAGCACTATGTGCTTAATTGTCCACTTATTAAGGAATACAGAGATAGACAGTATAATAACCTATATGACGTGTCAAGATATCTTATTAAAGAAAATAAGATACCAGATATACTAAGCAAATTCCCTAAATTTGCTTGTAACAGATAAGTGAACTGTAGATATAAATCGACATGTACAATTGTTAACCCTTTTGGGGCCTAGTGCCTTTTGTGTATCCATATGCTCTTGCGCTACCCACCACAGGATGGATATGGGATGCACAATAAACTAGCCACTTCGGTGGTAAAATGTATCTAATCTCACAGTCCGGCTTCCGGGGAGCAGTTCTTGACGAACACGGAGTTCCATGAGTCTGGGCCTGGGACAGAGTGCATGGGCATGTCATTTATTGCATTTTCAAAGTCTTGTGGTGTTAGGATAATATCATTGGGGAATTATGAGACTATCTTTCTGGGATTCACCGCCACTTATAAACAAATAATCTCAACGGAGATGACCGCCAATTTACCGCGGTTATCCCCGTGAGGCGTATGAGAAAACGTAACCCAATCCTGGTCGCGTCAAGGGGTCTCTTCGATATTTCACACAATCTGACACATCTACTCTAGACAAGTTATAATAAATTACAATAGATCGCACTAGTACGTACGATACAATAATAGTTGTGGACTGTATAAAGGTATTGGACTGATTAGAAAGAGATGGAAGAGAGTACACGTATTATCTCAATGAAACCATCACTCACCCAGTATCAGTGATGGTCGCTGGAGATCGTTGACATAGCCACAGCAAGGATTCATTATTGCAACATATCTAACTGGCCAGCTATAACAGTTGCAACAATAAAAGTACTTACTGTGGGGAGGAGACAGTCCTCTCGTCAGACTTCCTCCGACGGATCTCGTTGTCTTGCCGGCAAACCCAAGTCTCCCAGCAAGAGGATGGTAGATTGGTTGTCCAGATTAAGCTTTAACAACTTTGCGGTCCTCGAGACAGGACTTAAAATTTGTCATACGATTAGTCGGGAAACGGCGAATTGTATAATCTCGCCTATTCCCTTAAGTTCAGTTTATTATCCCGAATTTCTTTACAGATCACACGGCGACTTAATGTCCCACTAATTTACCCTCATTATAAGTTGATCTATTAATATTGGTGCCCGATGAACAATGGTCGAACCGCCATGTAATTCTCCCACCGAATCCTCGTAATGGTGGCGTCGTTCACTAATTAACAATTTCCCCACCCTATTATAGTGGTTTCCTGGACTTAATGTCCCACATTATTCACGGAGAACATTTATAACACTTCCCATTGTGAAGTGAGGCCATTAATCACACTTGGCCGTCGTAAACGCCGATTCCTGACTCCATTATAGTCAGAACTCTCCCATTGGGTCACAACACACCGATCACTCCCAGGTGACTGACAATGACCCACGCACAGCGTACCCACGCGCTGACCCAAGCCGTCTCTCCACACATGCGCCGAGACCTTATTGTTGGTTCTCTCTTCATTCCTAAGTATTATGTGAACCAACAACCACATATTAAGGATACTTATTCACATTAGAAAGTTTATAGTCTATAATTTTCGGGAAAATACCCACATTTTCCACAATATCCGAGATTTTTGAGATGACCAAATTTTGGGTCTTGTTCATAAAGAATCCATCTGGATTGTCAACCCTTAGTCTGGGCAGTGGTTCATTGAACACTGAGCCGTATTGGGACTTTAGTATCTCACTCATTTCTTGGCTGTCATCTGTGTGGATGGAACACCAGCGTCCTGTCACGTATGGTTCTTCCTTCTCCATCTGCCCAAAATGCCCTGCATATTAGGGGCTTTAGGCATGTACACCTCATGTAATCTCAATAACCAAATGTAATTCTTTGTATCATGTCCAAATAAACTATTATTATTATTATTATTATTATTATTATTATTATTATTATTATTATTACACGGACGGCTCAACACGAAATTCCCCCCTTCTACATCTTCTGTTGCATTCTTTGCTGATTTTTCTCTGTGTCAAACCTGGAGGTTAGACCCCGCTCACTCGATCCTAGCAGGAGAGCTCTTGACCATTCACCAGGCCTTGGTTTTTGTCCTTGCTCACCTCCCTCCTCAGCCTTGGGTTCTCTTCTCTGATTCCCAATCTTCCCTAGTACTTTTGTGTTCTGACCGTCCACGGTCCCTACGCGTCCTTGTCCGACAGACACAGTCTCTTATCTTACGGTTTTTTTGCGAAGTCCAGGTTGGAGCATCTCCCTTCAGTGGGTACCTGCCCATGTTGGCATTCGGGGCAATGAAGTGGCCGATCGAGCAGCCTCCCTCGCACATGCACTTCCTGGGCCGCAGTGATTTCACAAGGACTGTTTGGAAGGCAATCCGTCATTTATGGCAGAAGGAACTGGTACGCTCCCTCTCTACTTCGGCATTGAGTTCTGTCCGATCTTTCAATGGCCCCTGCCCTTGGGCTCGCCATCCCAATCGCTCAGTGGATGTTGCACTGACTCGCCTCCGGTTTGGGCACTCACGACTGGCGGCTCATCTACACCGCCTTCGAAGGACGGACTCTCCGTACTGCCCGTGGTGTCCCTCACAGCCTGAGACGGTGGAACACTTCCTACTGTGGTGCCCACGTTATCACTCTGCACGGACTGTTCTCCATGCGGCCTTGCACACGTTTGGGGTGCAATCTTTAACCCTACCTCTCCTTCTTAATGGGGAGGGGTTTGATCCTCCAGACCGTCAGGAGATATTGGCCTGTACCTGCACATTCTTGCTGGCTTCAGGGCGCATTAGGGACATATAATGCGCAGTTATTAGTCTAACATCCTTCCACTTTGGTCGAGGTTCCTTCTTCGAACGTTGGACGGCAGGGCTCGATACGGCGTATGCTGTCAATGGCTCTATAAAATCCCAACAACAACAACAACCGGCGTCCTGGTGGGTAGTCTAAGTAAGTTTATTCAGGGACACACAAATACAGATACATAGATTATCATACATAGCAGCATATGTGTAGAGAACCTAGGATAACCCAAAAATGTCAGACAGAGTGACTTATTCCCATCGTGGTCCTTTAACTTATCCATTGAATAGTCGATTTCTTGGTGTTTTCTTGCTGTTATTGTTTCTTCTGTGATTTGATCTCATAGTAATACAGGAGTAGTTATATTTAAGATGAAGAAGCTTTATTTGTATAGAGCTTGGGGTAAATGTTCGTCTGGCAGCGGGGCGGTGCTTTGGGTTTGAAGGGCAATCTTCCTTTGATTGTCGATTTACTCGAGTTGTAGGTATCATAAGTAAGTAAGTTTATTCAGGTATACACAAATACAGTTACATAGATTATCATACATAGCAGCATATGTGTAGAAAACCCAGGATAACCCAAAAAAGTCAGACAGAGTGACTTATTTCCATGGGGTCCATTACTTATTTCCATTGGGGTCCATTACTTATTTCCATTGGGGTCCATTACTTATTTCCATTAGGGTCCATTACTTATTTCCATTGGGTATATTAGGTCATTCTGGGTTCTACGTGGGTTAGTGCTGTTATAATTGCAATTGGGTCATCATAGGAGCATTCATGGGCTCTGGTTGTTGGAGAAATAACGAAGCTTGTATGCGGTTGCTGCTGCTGCTGCTGCTGCCCAGTTGCTCTGAAGGAGGCGATGAAGGAGCAGCAGCTGTTAGTTAGATAAAAGAAAGAACATTTTTGTCATCTGTTAGCAGGTTCAGGATGACCCACGTCGAGAAGGAGCTAGATGAGCCCAGCTGTTGTCAAGAACTGTGGCTGCTGAAGGTTAGGACTTGTATGATAATCAATGTAACTGTATTTGTGTATAACTGAATAAAATTACTCTTGTTATATCAACGTTGTAAAACAGACAGGTCTTCATTGTGGAAACACTTCGCCAGCCAGTGGCTTCATCAGTCCAATAAAAAAACTTCTCATGTGTTGTAACCAATTATTGCAACTCTTTTTAAAAAATCCATTGAATCTTCCACCTTCCCATCCATACTCAAGACAGCAAGGGTCACCCTGACCATCCATACTCAAGACAGCAAGGGTCACCCTGATCCTCGAAGGAGGTGCTCCAACTGAACTGAACAACTATAGGCCTATGTCAAACTTGACCCTACTATCTAAAAGTTTTGATAAATTAATACTCAAACAAGTCTACTCCTACTTCGTATCCCACAACACACTCAACTCCTGTCATTTTGGGTTCAGACCGACAAAAAGTACTAATGATGCTATTATTCATATGCTTGAACTAATATGTCCCACAGGGGAGTGTCCTTGGTCCACTTCTCTTTCTCATTTATATCCCCTAAAGGAAGGTTCCTTGATGCTGGTGAGGGGCTCTTGATTTAAGGAATTGGATCTGTGCTCCAGTTCCCTGAATTAACCTAAATACCTTCCGTATCCCCCACAGGCACTGTATAATCCTACGGGTTTAGTGTTTCCCCTTGATTATAATAATAATTTCTCATTTATATCAATGACCTACCAAACACATCTAATCTCCTTAAACCCATTTTATTTGCAGATGACACTACTTATGTCTTCTCTCACCCAAACCCAACCATACTAACAGACACTGTAAATGTCGAACTGCTAAAAACATCAACTTAGATGACTACCAACAAACTTACTCTCAATATAGACAAAACCTACTTCATGCTATTTGGAAACAGAGCTTCAAATGTACAGCTAAACATATTGATAAATGGTTCACCCATTTCTAGACACAGAGGGCAAATTTCTAGGTCTCCACGTTGACTGCAGTCTCAAATTTCAGACACACACACAGCAAATTTCCTAGAAAGTCTCCAAAACAGTAGGCATCCTTTCAAAGATACGGTACTATGTACCCCAATCAACTCTTCTAGCTCTGTACCACTCTCTCATTTACACTTACCTCGCCTATGGTATTTGAGCAAATCATCTTAAACCTTTAATAACCCAACAAAAAGCTGCAGTGCGATTGATTACTAATTCCTACATTAGACAACACAATTCAACACTTTTCAAGAGTCTTAACTTGCTTAATATACAAAACATCTACGAAGACACAGATCACTATTTGATATACCCCGTGTCCATATCACCCTGTGTAAAAATTCTATGCACATAAAGGGCCCCAAAATCTGGAATTCATTACCAGTAATACTAAAATAACCTTGTCTGAACATCAATTTAAGACTTTTCTCAAAAACCATCTTCTCACCCTAAACTAAATACATACTACTACTCATACTGTAAACTTTCAACAATGCTCAGTGATATTTTCCAATAATATAATTTCAATATTTACTATTGATATAACCATCCTACAAAACACTTTCACCTTGTCACAATGTAATATCCTCAGATTGTAATTTGAGTAAACTTATTATCTGCTATAAACATAAGCCAATGTTTAATTATAACAAACTTAATCAATTTCTCTAGTATTAAGTAGTCTATAAGTTCAAATATAAACTCTCCTCTCAAACTCTTCCTTGATAACTACAGTCTCTCCTCACTTAATGACGGAGTTAGGGGGCGTAAGACCCCGTCGGTAAATGAATTCGTCGCTAATCGAGGAATCACCTTTACACTTCAAAAGTGTCACCACCCAAAATTAAAACATTGTTTTATGTTTGCTGGAAAATTCCTTTCAATCTGTTTATTATTAACGGTAATACAACATAAAATATGTCAATGACTTACCTCTGAGATATTCCAGGAAATGCATGCATAGCTGATTACATACTTGAGAAATTTTTTTTTCGGGAAAATCGTACTTTTTTTAGTCTTTGCATAGGATAAGAGTGATCTTCTATAGTTACCCTTCAGGCGCGTAACATTTTCTGTATTGGTTGCGGTCACTTTTTTTTTTATCCCTCCCCATCCTCCGCCCTTCCATAATAATAATAATAATAATAATAATAATAATAATAATAATAATAATAATAATAATAATAATAATAATAATAATAATAATAATAATAATAATAATAATAATAATAATAATAATAATAATAATTTATTTAGACATGATACAATGTTGAACTACATAGTTAAGTATAAATGAGGTGTACCTGCCAAAAGCCCCTAATATGTTGAGCATTGTGGGCATTCTTAAGATTAATTAACAGTAGTGTGGGGATTTATGAGAGATTGTCTATCTGGGACACCGCCACTTGCAACAAACAATCTCCCGGGGAGATGATCCACTAGTATAATTTTACCGCAGTCACTCCCTTGAGGCATGTGAGAAAACTTGAGTCACCCTGGTCACTGAGATGGCTCCCTTCGATAATTTCACACCCTTTGAACCCACTCACGCTCTAGACCAGTGTAAATAAATCTGAATAGATAATAATAATAATTATAGTATTGTTAATTTTAAGTGGACTGTATGGTTTTAGATATAGGATAAAGGACTGATTGAGGAGGAGAGAACACAATTAATTAACATCCACTCACCCTTTATCTGTCTCCTGGGCGTTCACTGGAGATCTTTATCATTCCCACCGCAGACACACATTACCTCAATAAACCTACTGGCCAGATGGTAACTAGGACAATGTACATACTTACGGTGGGGAAGCCGAATTCTTGTTGATGTGCTTCGATAGATCTCGTGATCTTGCTCGGTAAATATAGTTCTTCCATCAAGATGATGGTATGGGTTGTCCCGCTGAGTCAAAGAAGATTAATTTTCCTGATCTCTCTAAGGCCCGGTGGTCTGGTGGCTAGAGCTCTCGCTTCACACACGGAGGGCCCGGGTTCGATTCCAGGCGGGTGGAAACATTTCGACGTGTTTCCTTACACCTGTTGTCATGTTCACCTAGCAGCAAATAGGTACCTGGGTTGTTAGTCGACTGGTGTGGGTCGCATCCTGGGGGACAAGATTAAGGACCCCAATGGAAATAGGACAGACAGTCCTCGATGACTCACTGACTTTCTTGGGTTATCCTGGATGGCTAACCTTCCGGGGTTAAAAATCCGAAGAAATCTTATCTTATCTTATCTTAAGGCCCCCGGGACCGGGCATTTACTTAACATGCGGTTGATTGGGAGTAGCGATTCATATCCTCTCGCTATTTCCCTTTATTACAGTTTATACATATAACTTTAATCACTAAGTACACTAGGGTTTAATGTCCCATTAAGTTATACACCTTCACCGTCTCTATACTGAAATTCAGAGTCGATGAGTATAGATGGAAATGACCATCTCTTCCATATCCAACATGGCGGTCCTGGGATGGCGTCCATGTCCGTGCCGCTATCCGTACACCTTCACTTCCAATTATTTATAAATCTGCTTCTATGTGAATGGGGTGGAGGATAGATTTTAGATTTTGCCACCAAAGTGGCTAGTTTATTGTGCACCCCATATCCATCCTGTGGACGGTAGCGCAAGAGCATATGGATACACAAAAGGCATAGGCACTAGGCCCCAAAGGGGTTAACAATTGTACATTTGGGTTTATATCTACATTTCAATTATCTGTTACAAGCAAATTTAGGAAATTTGCTTAGTACAACTGGCATCTTATTTCATGAATAATATATCTTGACATGTCACATAGGTTATTATACTGTATCTCTATATTCCTCAATAAGTGGACAATTAAGCATGGAGGCTGCTGCTCTGGATAGACACGTTTTCTCATCTGTGCCTCTGATCTATAACGAAAGAAAACGGAGATTACATCAGGGGAAACACTCCTAGATCACTCTTGTCATAAGAAAAAAATGCAAAAATAGCATTTATTATTATAATAATTTATAAGAATAACAAATTTTTCAATCTGGAGCACTTTAAATGTCATAAGTACATATTTCGTATAGGTTTGGTAGTTAACATTTAAAGCACTCCAGAGCGATTATTATAATTATTACCATTGACATACCTTGTTCACAGATTTTAATAATTTCTTAAGCTGCCACAATACATTAAGAATGTAAACACACCAGTTAACCCCTTTACTGTGAACTTCTTTTGTACTTCCATTTTTCTCTTGTTTTTCCTCTTCCTAGTGCTGCTGCACTTCTAACTCTATCTTCAACTATGGTGTGGGGAATTGTGAGACTACCTGTATGGACTTCACCGCCACTTACAAACAGATAATCTCAACGGGAGGTGACCGTCTAATATAATTTTACCGCAGTCACTCGCGAGGTGTGAGAAAATTTGACCCACTCCTGGTCGCGTTCAAAGGGGTCCCTTCGATATTCTTACATTAGCCCCCACTCCACTCTGGACCAGTTTTTATATATTAATATAGGCTCGCACTAATACGTACGATACAATAAGGTTTGTGGACTGTATAGATGATTATTTGACTGATTACAAGTAGAAAGAGAGTAGAGAACACAATTAAGTTAACATGACCATCACTCTACCATTAACAGCATCGTGGATGTCCATTGTAGATCGTTGACCCAGCTAAGGTACATATACCTATTATAACAATCATATCGGCCGATAACAGACTGCTACAAGAAGCAAATATACTTAGCTGTAGGTGAGGGAGTCATCTGCTTTGTTGGTGTTCACTCGCGTCGGTCTCGTGGTCTTTGCACAGTAGCGATTATACTCCCGGCAAAGACAATGGTGGTGGAGTTGTGGTCCCGATATAGAAGTATTGACTTCCTGACACCTCTACGATTCTCGATACAGAATCGGGAGGTCAACATATGATCGTTATGAGAATGTTGCTGAGAACCACTGCACACATTCTCTCTCGTGATATTGACATCACCAAATCTTCTTTAATTCACACGCCAATTTAATGTTTCGCTGGTTTACTTTCATTAATGTTCACTTCATTAAATTTCAACGTCGATGTGTCGAGATGAAAATGGTAACCCGTTACCATTCCAATGTATCCAACATGGCTGGCGTTCCTCAACCGTCGGCCCACGATGCATTTCTCTCCCCTCCAATTCCTTATAAAGCTAATTCACTGGACTTTATCGTCCCGCCAAGTACCTATAACCATTTCACCTCACTTCCTTTATGAAAGTCACCCAGAATCAGGGTTGTGACCGTAGTCAAAGTATCCAGTCAGGTAGTCACGCCACCGGAGACCTGCTTAGGACTATAACGGCGTCACTCGCCGGCGCCATCCACTATTTAACCAATTATCACTCTATTACAGTGATTCCCGGACTTAATGTCCCACATCACTCGTTGAGCCCATTGATAACACCTTATATTACGAATTGCTGTCTGGTTGACGGAAACGCCAAATCCCTGACGCCATTCCGTCTCCCGACACACTGGGCCTATGAGTATTCACACGTGACTGCCTCTCTCTGCCCAGCCTCCCCTCAGCTGGCGCGCCTGTCTGATGGTTCTATCTTCATACCCAGATAAATGTTAAATCACTAGCAGCACATTAATGATATCTATTCATATTGGAAAGTTTATCGAACATAACTTTCGGAAAATACCAATATTTTCCACATATGGGATGCAGAATAAAGTACAAATTTATAGACGAAATATGTAGTCTTGGAGATTGCTTGATGCTGAGATGCATCACTAATCCCTTTACAATGAACTTCTTTTATACTTCTTCCATTTTCCTCTTGTTTTTCATCTTCCAAGAGGAAAAACAACAGGAAATTTGTTCAGATATTTAGTCTTGGAGACTGTAGGAAGGAGATTAAGATGCTTGACGCTGAGACGCTGCACTGCCCGTTCATGACCCAAGTTCTCGTACAGCATAACAACTCGTCATAGAGCCCGTCGTAACTCTGAGTTGTCGGTAAATGAGTACATCGGTAAGTGAGGAGAGGCTGTATTACAAGTGACCCATCTCTGTAACTAATCTCTAAGTAACCTGTACTTTTACAAACTAAAATAGGAAGAGGGTGGCTGGTAGTGGCAACTGCGGAGGATAGAGATTGAATTGTTTCGGCAAGATTGTAACATCAGACAATACACAAATAACCCTCACATAGAAGAGAGAGCTTACGACGACGTTTCGGTCCGACTTGGGCCCTTTACAAAGTCACACTAACAAAAAGAAGAGAAGGAGGGAGTATATATATAAAGGCCAGCAGACAGGGACGGGAACAAGAGAGGAAGTGGTAGTAGTAGTGGTGGAGTCAGTTATATACTAAGAAAGCACTGCAAGGGAGCTAGCGGCCCACAGAGGGTAGGGGAAAGAATACAGAGGGGGTAAAAAGTAATAATGAAGGACAAATACAAGGCAAAATAAAGAAAACCCAAAGGAGAAAGAAGAAAGAGGAAAGGGGAAGAGGGAGAAGGGGAAAAAAATCAGGTTAAGTCACGGGTGTTTTGAAGTTTGGAGCATTTAACAATGTAATGGGAAAGGAAAGTATCTATAATAATAATAATAATAATAATAATAATAATAATAATAATAATAATAATAATAATAATAATAATAATAATAATAATAATAATAATAATAGTTTATTGTGACAAGATACAAAGATTTACAATGGGTTATGAGATTACAAGAGGTGTACAAGCCAGGACTAAGATTTATACAAGGAAAGTTGTGTATAAGGGAAGGATTCAATCAGATGGCAACTGTGAAAGCTGGACGTAGGGTAGACAGTTTTAGCAGACCAATCAATAGGATGACTGTGATCTCTGACATGACAGAAAAGAGCAGTGTTGGTGTCGACAAGCCTAACACTATTTTGTGCTCCCTAAGTCTGTCAGAAAGAGATCGGCCAATTTCTCCAAAGTACAGTGGACCCCTGAGTATTGGCAGACTCGTGTTTCGGTCGCTTTTTTCGGCCCAATTTTAGCCCGACTATCAACCGTTTCCCTGAGTTTCGGACCTCGTACCAGACCTGTCCGCCTGACCGCGCTTGTGCATCTCCCAGCGCAGGCGTCGTGAGACAGTCTAGCTTTGTTTATCCTTGAGTGAACATTACCCTGTGCACTCAGCCAAACATTTCACAATAAATTCATTGTGTTTAGTGCTTGTTTATTGATTGTGACTGTGAAATAAGCCACCATGGGCCCAAAGAAAGTTTATAGTGGCAGCCCTTTGGTAAAGAAAGTGACAAACACAATAGAATTGAAGAATGAAATTGTAGCAAAGTACCAAAGTGGAGGAGGAAGAGAGAGGGGAGAATGTGCCTTCTTCAGTGATTCACCGATATATACTATATACGATACTAAAGCAGCATGAGTTGATAAAGGCTATAGCACCAGCCAGTGATAAAGTGTAGCATTAACTTAACTCCATTGTTGTTTGAGGTAGTATATAGGGGCACCGAGACTAATGCCGCCCTCTGCCACCATCTCTTCCAAGGCAAGTGTAAATATTTCTTATTTATAAAGTGTAAATATTTCTTATTTATAAATTAATCCTTTCAGGGTCCAAGTCGTAGATCTACGCATTGTCCACAGGGTCCAAGAATTAAAAAAAAAAAATCTTATGAAATGGTAAAGAATCTTTTTCTAAAGGTAATCAAACAAAAAGTACGAAATTTGGTGGAAAACTGACGAAATTAAACTATCACAAATTTGACTATCAGTGATATTTACATTTCGGCGATTTTGCCTACTTTGACTCCTATTTTAGGCCAATTACATTATTCCAGTTGACCAAATACTTAGCTATTTCGTTAGTATTACTTCAGAAATTGGTAATTTCGCCAATTTTACACAGTTCAAAATATTCTAATTTCAAAACAGCGTCCTGAATAAACAATACAGGCTTTCCTGGCACTAAAATAACATTTCCTCTGTTTATTAGTTACGTTTCCAGGCTTTACAGATGAATTCCATTTTGATTTTTGATTTACGTAAAGAATTTTTATTCACACCAAAAAATAGATGAATTACTCTTATGCAATATTGTAATAATTGTATAAACACTATCAGTGCATTTGTAAACGTATATTAGACCCACCAGTTGACGTGTATTGGTCGCATGATGTGATTTGTTTACTCTTGAAAGTCAGCAAAAATCAAATATTTCTGCTACTTTGAGCTCAATTAAAAGCTATTTTCAGTACTAAAACCAATCAAAATCATCTCTATTTCTGTAAGATATCTTCCATTCTATCAAATGAGACCAAGAAACCATGAATACAACCGTAAAACCCACATGAAAATACGCCCCAAAGTTGCTGTTTTAATAAAAAAACAGTCGCAGTTTTTTTTCTCATGCACTGCATGCTTCAGGATTTACTTTATATGGTGCACACTTACCACAGATGCATTCTCTCATATCTAGGCCTAAATTTACCGATCACAGCTTATCTGAGTGAGCTGAGCTCATGCCATAGATCTACGGTTTGGATACTGTGAATGCATCTACGGCTGGACCTAAGGTTAGTGTAAATAATCTTATTCAATTAAAGTAAATATTTCTTGTCATAATTAAGGTAATATTCTTATTCATAAATAAAGTAAATATTTCTTATTTATAATAAAATATTTTTATTTATAAATTAAGTGTAAATATTTCTTTATAAATTAAAGTAAATATTTATTTATAATAAAGTGTAAATATTTCTTATTTATAAATTAAAGTGTAAATATTTCTTATTTATAAATTAAAGTGTAATTTTCTTATTCATAAATTAAAGTGTAATATTTCTATTTATAAATAAAGTGCAATTTTCTTATTTATAAATTAAAGTGTAAATATTTCTTATTTATAAATTATGTACATTGTTTCAGTGTGAATAGTGGTGGTGGCTTCTGCTGCCCCCACCACCACCACCACTATATATAAGGCTTATGGTCAGTTGCCCTTGTAAACCCAACAACAATAACACTACCGCCAGTCCTCTCATACATAATGACATATTTTATTCATTCAAGAGTATACATTGGACCCTCGGTTATTGACCTTAATCAGTTCCAGAAGCTCGGCCTAAAACCGAAATGTCCTATAACCAAAATAATATTCCCCATAAGAATTAATGTAAATACAATTAATCCGTTCCAGACAAAAATATTCACAATTTTTTTTTTAACAATTAAATCAGTATTACATACCTTTATTGAAGACTAATGCTGGCTTCTGGAAGATAAGGAGGAGGAAATAGGGAGGAGTTAGTGTCTAGAAAAATAACTGTCCAAAGTGCTCTGTTTCTGGCGCCTCTTTAAGATTTCCCTGAAGTAGGACAAGGTTTTGTCACTAAACATGCTGTTTCAGCTTGGTCACGATGGTATTTTTCAACGAAACTTTGTAACCTATTCCACATTCCACACATTTCCTTAATCACTGAAGAAGGCTCCTCCTCCACTTCCTTTTCCTCCTCCTTTTCTGAAGCAAGTTCCTCAGCTCTGGTCTGATGCTGTTCCAGTTCCAGCTCTTGCAGCTCTTCAGTGGTTAGCTCTTCCCTGTGGTCCTGCACCAACTCTTCCACATCCTCGCCACTCACCTCCAACCCCAGGGACTTGCCCAATGTCACAATACCTTCCACAACAGACACAGGGTCGTCAGGGTCAGGGTCAGCCTCAAACCCTTCAAAATCCCTCTGTATACCTGGAGAGCGTTCCAGGGGTCAACGCCCCTGTGGCCCTGTCTGTGACCAGGCCTCATGTTGGATCAGGGCCAGATCAACCAGGCTGTTAATGCTGGCCGCACGCAGTCCAACGTACGAACCACAGCCTGGCTGGTCAGGTACTTGCTTGAAGACAGCCAGGGGTTTATTGGTAATTCCCCTTATGTATGCTGGGAGGTAGTTGAACAGTCTTGGGCCCCTGGCACTTATTGTATTGTCTCTCAATGTGCTAGTGGCACCCCTGCTTTTCATTGGGGGGATGTTACATCGTCTGCCGAGTCTTTTGCTTTTGTAGGGAGTGCCTCTCGTGTGCAAGTTTGGTACTAATCCCGCTAGAATTTTCCAATACTGTATCTCTCCCGCCTGCATTCTAGGGAGTACAGGTTTAGGAACTTCAAGCGTTCCCAGTAATTGAGGTGGTTTATCGCAGTTATGCGTGCCGTGAAGGTTCTCTGTACATTTTCTAGGTCAGCAATTTCACCTGCCTTGAAAGGTGCAGTTAGTGTGCAGCAATATTCCAGCCTAGATAGAATAAGCGACCTGAAAAGTGTCAACATGGGCTTGGCATCCCTGGTTTTGAAGGTTCTCATTATCCATCCTGTCATTTTTCTGGCAGATGCGATTGCTACAGTGTTATGGTCCTTGAAGGCGAGATTCTCTGACATGATCACTCCCAGGTCTTTGACATTAATTTTTTGCTCTATTGTGTGGTTGGAATTTGTTTTATTCTCCGATGAGATTTTAATTTCCTCACGTTTTCCATATCAGAGTAATTGAAAATTCTCATCATTGAACTTCATATTGTTTTCTGCAGCCCATTTAAAGATTTGTTTGATGTCTGCTTGGAGTCTTGCAGGTCTTCAATGGTGGACACTGTCATGCATATTCGGGTGTCATCTGCAAAGGAAGACACGGCACTGTAGCTTATATCACTGTCTATGTCCGATATGAGGATGAGGAACAAATGGGAGCGAGTACTGTGCTTGTGGAACAGAGCTTTTCACCGTAACCGCCTCAGACTTTACTCTGTTCACTACTACTTGACTCACGAAATCGTAATGACACGATTACAAACAAACCATACCACGGGGGGTTTGAACCCGGGTCAGAGAGTTCCAAAAACCAGACCGTTGGGTAAGCCACTAGGCCAGCTAGCTTCAAAAGATTATCAAACTAGGTATATTTCTAAAACCATAGGAAGGTTAGCATAGGCACCACTGTGTCCACAAATGCAAAATTTTTACAGACGAATTCCCCCCTAGCATGGCCGGGGACGAACCCCTAGCTCAAGTCCCCCTTAGAAGCTTTTCTGGCCTAGTGGCTACGCGACGGTTTAGAGTTTT
>WNWK01042272.1:0-16058 GCA_009830355.1 Cherax destructor | reverse complement strand
TACGTAAATCAATGAAGATTCCCACTGGGATTTCTTTTTTCAAGGGCGGTGTAAATTATTTCTAACATGTGTATAATGGCATCATTTGTATTTTTATTAGGCCTGAATCCAAATTGACAGTGGATGAGTACGCTGTTGGAGGTGAGGTAGGAATATATTTGTTTATGAATTAATTTTTCAAAGATTTTGGAGAGAAGGGGTAAGTTAGATATCGGCCTGTAGTTATTCAGGTCTGTTTGACTCCTCCTTTATGTATTGGGGTGACCCTCGCTATTTTGAGTATTGATGGGAAGGTAGAGGATTCAATGGATTTGTTAAGAGTGTGCAATAATTGGTGAGAGAACTTGAGAGGCTTTTTGTATATAAATGGGGTAAGTTATTTAGGTCACCTGCTTTTTTTTTTAGTGGGTTGATTATAAGTGAAACTTCTATTGGGTTGGTTGAGGCTAGGAATAGTGTGTTCGGATAGGTGCCAGTGAGATAGTCGTTAGGTGGAGTATTTGAACTTGGGATTTTGCTTGCCAGCTTTTTACCTATGGTGGAGAAGAAATCATTGAGTTTGTTTGCTGTTTCAATAGGTGGGAGTAGGGGTTCATCTGGTTTTGTTAGCTTGATTGTTCTGTTTGTGGATATCTTTTAGTTCCTAGAATTTCAGATAGGGTTTTCCAGGTCTTATTTATATCACCTTTTAAGTTATGTAATCTGTTCTCATAGTACAATTTTTTTGACCTTCTTATCAGACTCGTTAGGTTTGATGAGTAGCGTTTTGTTTGCTCTCTTGTTATTTGCCCCATTCTGTACTGTTTTTCATATAGGTGCTTTATATTAATGGATTTGAGTATGCTGGGGTTAGCCAGGACTATATAATCTTTTAGTTGTGATTTGTTTAGTTTTTTAGGGCAATGCTTGTTATAGAGGTATTGGGTCTTTTTAAGAAAATTATTAATACATAAGTCAGTATCTGGGAAGTTGTCTATTTCTGTTTGCCAGTCAGTGTTTGTCATAGCTGTTATAAAGTTATTTATAGCTGTCTCATTATGTTGTCTGAAGGTAACTTTAGTAGTCTCTAGTGGTAATTTTCCGAGATTTGTTATGAGAAAGGTTGGGTAGTGGTCTGTGGTATTGTCTGTGATTATGCCTGATTTTAATGGGGATATGGTGTTAGTCCAGATATGGTCTAATAGAGAGGCACAGGTCTCAGAGATTCTCGTAGGTTTTGTTATTGTCACTCTCCCCCTCCCCCTCTCCTTCTCTCCTCTCCCTTCCTCACTCTTCCCTCCCTCTCTCCTTCCCTCCTATTTCTTCCGCACTCTCCCCCTCCCCCTCTCCTTATCTCCTCCCCTTTCCTCACTCTCCCCCTCCCCTCTCCTTCTCTCCTCTTCCTTCCTCACTTCCTCTCCTTCTCTCCTCTCCTTTCTTCTCCTTCCTTTCCTCCACTCTTCCCTCTCCTCTCCTCTCCTTCCTCTCCTCTTCCTTCCTCTCACTCTTCCCCTCTCTCTCCTCTCCTTCTCTCCCTCCCTTCCTCCTCTCCCCTCCTCCTCCTCTCCTTCCCTCCTCTTCCTTCCTCACTCTCCTCCTTCCCCCATCCCCTTTTCTCTCCTCTTCTCCTTCCTCCTCTCTCCTTCCCTCTCCTCCCTCCTTTCCTTCCTCACTCTCCCCTCCTCCCTCTCCTTCCTCCTCTCCTCCCCCCCTCTCTCCTCCTCATTCCTTCCTCTCTCTCCCCCCTCTCCCTCTTCCTTCCTCTTCCCTCCTCTTCCTTCCTCACTCTTCCCCACCTCCACAAAGACTGCTAGTTCAACTCAGCCGTGTATGACACGAACCAGTGTCAGCAGACAAGATTATTCTCACCAGATTAACATGATGCAGTGTGACACTTGTTGACACCCGTCATGATCTGCTGTCTCCCTCTCCCCAAGCTGACACCTGCTGACACCTGCTGACATCTGCTATGATCACACTTGTCGCCTCCCATCCAGTAGTTACTGAGATTAAAATGATCTTTTGTTGTGGATGGTGACATTCAGAGGTGAATGGTCACACTCAGAGGTGGATGGTGACACTCAGAAATGGATGGTGACACTCAGAGGTGGATGGGGACACTCAGTAGTGTTTGATGACACCCAGAGGTGTATACTGACAATCAGAGGTAATGGTAACAATCAGAAGAGTTGGCGACAATCACGATTTTTAGTGACAGAAATGCTGGTTACTGAGGCGTTGGTGACAAACAGAACTGTAGATGACAGTCAGGTGCTGGGGACAATCAGAGTTATTCGAGACACTCAGAGGTGTAACTGCCGTTCAGTGTGTGTGTGTGTGTGTGTGTGTGTGTGTGTGTGTGTGTGTGTGTGTGTGTGTGTGTATGTGTGTGTGTGTACTCACCTATATGTGACTGAAGGGGTCGAATCTCAGCTCCTTTGTGTATGTGTGTGTGTGTGTTAGTTAGTTAGTCACCATTTTGTCCAAGGCACATGTCGATTAGACACTAGGCCTGTTGTATATGTGTGTGTGTACTCACCTAATTGTGGTTGCAGGGGTCGAGACTCAGTTTCTAGCCCCGCCTCTTCGCTGTCCGCTACTGGGTCTCTGCTCTCCCTACTCCATGAGCTTTATCATACCTTGTATTAAAACTATGTATGATTCACGCCTCCACTATATCGTTCGCTAGACTATTCCACTTCCTAACTACTCTATGGCTGAAGAAATGCTACCTAACATCCCTTTGACTCATCTGAGTCTTCAGCTTCCAGTTGTGTCCCCTTGTGTCTTTGTTCCCTCTCTGGAACATCCTGTATTTTGTATGTCGTTATCACGTCTCCTCGAACCCTTCTTTCCTCCAGTGTTGTTAGTCCTATTTCCCTCAACCTTTCTTCATAGGGCAGTCCCCTGAGTTGTGGAACTAGCCTTGTCGCAAACCTTTGCACTTTCTCTAATTTCTTGACATGCTTGACCAGGTGTGGGTTCCAGACTGGTGCTGCATACTCTAGTATGGGCCTGACGTACACGGTGTACAGTGTCTTGAACGATTCCTTGTTAAGGTAACGGAACGCTAATCTTAGGTTTGCCAGTCGCCCATATGCTGCCGCAGTTATCTGGTTGATGTGTGCCTCCGGAGACGTGCTTGGCGTTATACTCACCCCAAGGTCTTTCTCCTTTGATGAGATTTGTAGCCTTTGTCCACCTAGCCTGTACTCTGTCAGCAGTCTTCTTTGCCGTTCTCCGCTCTTCATGACTTTGCATTTGGTGGGGTTAAATTCGAGAAGTGTTTGTGTTAGTTAGTTACCATTTTGTCCTAGGCACATGTCGATTAGACACTAGGCCTGGTGTGTATATGTGTTTGTGTGTGTAAGTGTGTGTGGGTGAGTGTGTGTATATGTGTGTGTTTGTGTATATGTTTGCGTGTGTGTTTTGTGTGTGTGTGTGTGTTCGTATATGTGTTTGTGTGCTCACCTAATTGTGGCCCCTCCTCTTCACTGGCCGCTACAAGGTCACTCTTCCTGCTCCATGAGTTTCCTCATACATCTTCTTAAAGCTATGTATGGATCCCGCTTCATCTACCTCACTTTCCGGACTATCCCACTTCCTGACAACTCTATGATTGAAGAAATACTTCCTAACATCCCTGTGACTCATCTGAGTCTTCAACTTACAATTGTGACCCCGTGTTGCTGTGTCCCTTCTCTGGAACATCCTGTCTCTGTCCACTTTGTCGATTCCTATCAGTATTTATATGTCGTTATCATGTCCCCTCTGTCCCTCCTGTCCTCCAGTGTCGCCAGGTCGAGTTCTCTCCTCGTAGGACATGCCCCTTAACTCCAGGACTAGTCTCGTTGCAAACCTTTGCACTTTCTCTAGTTTCTTGACGTGCTTGACCAGGTGTGGGTTCCAAACTGGTGCTACATACAGTGGACCCTCGCTATTCGAACACTCCAAAACTCACCCTTTTATGTAAGTTTATTATTTTAAGTGCTTTTATAAGTGTATTTTTGGGGGTCTGAAATGGACTAACCTAATTTACATCATTCCTTATGGGAATAAATTCGTTTGGTTACAATACTTGAACAGAATTCTGGAATGAGGGCGAGATTTGGAGTGTTCGAATAGCGAGGGTCCACTGTACTCCAATATGGGACTGACGTACACAGTGTACTCCTTACTTAGATGCCGGATTGCTAATCTTAGGTTCGCTAGTCGCCCATATGCTGCAGCAGTTATTTGGTTAATGTGCTCCTCAGGAGATGTGCTCGGTATTATACACACTCCAAGATCCTTTTCCTTGAGTGAGGTTTGTAGTCTTTAGCCCCCTAGACTGTACTCTGCTTGCGGTCTTCTTTGCTCTTCCCCAATCTTCATTACTTAGCACTTGGTGGAGTTGAACTCCAGGAGCCAGTTGCTGGACCAGGCCTGCAGCCTGTCCAAATCTCTCTGTAGTTCTGCCTCGTCCTCCTCCGACTGAACTGTCTTCATTAACTGCCAAAAGCCTTTTTAAAGTCCAAGAAAATGCAGTCTATCCGCCACTCTGTCTTGTCTTACTGCTGTCACCTTGTATAGAACTTTAGCAGGTTTGTGACACAGGATTTCCCGTCTCTGAATCAGAGCTGGTTGTCGTTAATAAGCTCATTTCTTTTTAGGTGCTCCACCTCTCTTCTGATAATCTTCTACATGACTTTTCATACTATACATGTTAGTGACACTGGTCTGTAGTTTAATGCTTCGTGTCTGTCTCCTTTTTTTAAAAATTGAGACAATATTTGCTGTCTTCCATACCTCAGGTAGTCGCCCTGTTTCGAAAGATGTGTTCACGATTGTTGTTAGTGGTACACAGAGCACCTCTGCTCCTTCTGTAATTCATCTGAGTCTTCAACTTCCAACTGTGTCCCATTGTTGCTGTGTCCCATCTCTGGAACATCCTGTCTCTGACCATCTTTCATTTGTATTTTATATGCCGTTATCATATTTCCCTATCACTCCTGTCTTATAGTGTCGTCAGGTCAATTTCCTTAACCTCTCCTCGTATGACATACCCCATAGCTCTGGGACTAGTCTTGTTGCAAACCTTTGCACTTTCTCTAGTTTCCTTACATGCTTGGCTAGGGGTGGGTTCCAAACTGGTGCTGCATATTAGAATATTGGCCTAACGTACACAGTGTACACGGTCCTGATTGATTCCTTATTAAGATGTTGGAATGCTGTTCTTAGGTTTGCTAGGCGCCCGTATGCTGCAGCAGTTATTTGGTTGATGTGCGCCTCAGGAGATGTGCACGGTGTTATACTCACCCCAAATCCTTGAGTGAGGTTTGTAGACTCTGGCCCCCCTAGACCGTACTCCATCTGAGGTCTTCTTTGACCTTCCCTAATCGTCATGACTTTGCACTTGGTGGGTTGAACTCCAGGAGGCAGTTGCTGGACCAGGTCTTCTGCTTGTCCAGATCCCTTTGTAGTTCTGCCTGGTCCTCGTCTGATTGGATTCTTCTCATCAACTTCACATCATCTGCAAACAGGGGCACTTCGGAGTCTATTCCTTCCGTCATGTCGTTCACAAATACCAGAAATAGCACCGGTCCTAGGACTGACCCCTGTGGAACTGCGCTTGTTACAGGCGCCAACTCTGACACCTCGTCACGTACCATAACTCGCTGATGTCTTCCTGACAGGTATTCTCTGATCCATTACAGTGCCTTCCCTGTTATCCCTGCCTGGTCCTCCAGCTTTTGCATTAATCTCTTGTGTGGAACTGTGTCAAACGCCTTCTTACAGTCCAAGAAAATGGAATCTACCCACCCCTCTCTCTCTTGTCTTACTGCTGTCACCCTGTCATAGAACTCCAATAGGTTTGTGACAAAGGATTTCCCATCCCTGAAACCGTGTTGGCCGTCGTTGATAAGCTCATTCCTTTCTAGGTGTTCCACCACTCTTCTGATAATCTTCTCCATGACCTTTTCATACTATACATGTCAGTGACACTGGTTTGTCGTTTAATGCTTCGTGTCTGTTTCCTTTTTTAAAAATTGAGACTACATTTGCTGTCTTCCATTCCTCAGGAAGTTGCTCTGTTACGATAGATGTGTTGAAGATTGTTGTTAGTAGCACACATAGCGCCTCTGCTCCCTCTCTCAGGACCCATGAAGAGATTTTATCTGGTTCCATCGGCTTTGAGGTATCTAGCTCACTCAGCAGCCTCTTCACTTCTTCCTCGGTTGTATATATTGTGTCCAACACTTAATGGTGTACTCCGATTCTCTGTCTTTCTGGAGGCCCTTCTGTCTCCTCTGTGAACACTTCATTGAATCTCATGTTGAGTTCCTCACACACTTCACGGTCGTTTCTTGTGATCTCTCCTCCTTCCTTCCTCAGCCTGATCACCTGGTCCTTGACTGTTGTTTTCCTCCTGATGTGGCTGTACAACAGCTTCGGGTCAGATTTGGCTTTCGCTGCTATGTCATTTTCATATTGTCGTTGGGCCTCCCTTCTTACCTGTGCATAGTCGTTTCTGACGGTACGACTGCTCTCCTTATTCAGCTGGGTCCTTTGTCGTCTATACTTCTACCATTCTCTAACACATTTGGTTTTGGCCTCTCTACACCTTTGGATGAACCCCGGACTCATGCTGGCTTTCTCGTTATTTCTGTTACCCTTGTGTACAAACCTCTCCTCAGCTTCCTTCTTTTGTGTTTGTTGTGTGTGTGTGTGTGTGTGTGTGTGTGTGTGTGTGTGTGTGTGTGTGTGTGTGTGTGTGTGTGTGTGTGTGTGTGTGTGTGTGTGTGTGTGTGTGTGTGTGTGTGACACATCACAGTAGCAGCGGGAGTGTATCAGTTGTGTTATCAACCTACAACAGCTTGTAGGTGCGACGGGTGGGCTGTGGCTGGGTGGTGACGTTGGGCGGCGGGGTGGTTTGGTGGTAACGGTAGGCAGCCGGGTGGGGAAGGTGGGTGGCGGGGTGAAAACGGTGGGCGGCGGGGTGATGACGATGGGCGGAGGTGTGTTGACGGTGGGCGGAGGGGTGGTGACGGTGGGCGGAGGGGTGGTGACGGTGGGCGGCGGGTGGTGATAGTGGTAAACGATAACGGAGGAGGAGCTGAGAAACAGCCTGGAACACTAAGATATCTGGTTGGTCATCCAGGTGTTACTGTGTCTCACGTCCTGCATGATGGCAGCAAAGATCAAAACTATATATAACATTTATTTAATGTTAGTTTAAGATAGTTTAGGTTAGTTTAAGACAGTTTAGGTTAGTTTAGGCTAGTTTAGGTTTGCTTAGGTTATGTTAGGTTAGGCTAGATTGGGCTAGCTTACTTTATAGGTTAGGTTAGTTTAGATTAAGTAAAGCTAGTTACGGTTGGTTTACGTTTGTTTCGGCTAGTTTAGGAGAGCTTAGGTTAGGTTAAGTTAGGTTAGGCTAGGTTAGATTAGATTAGGTAAGGTCAGGATAGATTAGGTTAGATTAGGTTAGTTTATGTTAGGTTAGATTAGGTTAGCTTGGGTTAAGTTAGGTTAGGTTAGGTAAGGTTAGTTTAGGTTAGGTTAGAAGAGAAGAAGTAAACAGGAGAGAGAGAGACGCTACCTATACAGGAGAAGACGAAGAATCACTGAGCTCCTCAAGAATGCCGGACTATCTAAGTCACGGAAGGAAGCGCTAACCAGGGAAGTGGAAAATATTGAGCTAAAGTTAAAGGACTCATACAGGATCCAGGAGAGTCAAGAGGAGCTAAAAGCGATTTGTGAAATTGAAAGAAATTCGAAATATTTCTTTTCATATGCCAAAAACAAGGCAAAAACCACTTCTAGTATAGGGCCCCTGCTCAGAGAAGACGGATCTTACACGGATGACAACAAAGAAATGAGTGAGATACTGAAATCTCAATATGACTCAGTGTTCAGCGAGTCACTAATCCGTCTATAGATAGACAATCCAAACAATTTTTTCATGAATGAGCCAATGTATGCCAAATTTCTGACATAACCCTAACTCCTCTAGACTTTGAGAAAGCCATCGACGACATGCCCATGCACTCAGCCCCAGGCCCAGACTCGTGGAACTCTGTGTTCATTAAGAACTGCAAGAAACCACTCTCACAGGCCCTAAGTATGCTATGGAGAAGGAGCCTAGACACAGGTGAGATTCCACAGTCACTAAAAACAACGGATATTGCCCCACTCCATAAAGGTGGCAGCAAAGCAGTAGCTAAGAACTATAGACCAATAGCTTTAACGTCCCATATCATAAAAATCTTTGAAAGAGTTCTAAGAAGCAGGATAGTAAACCACCTGGACTCCCAAAAATTGCACAACCCAGAGCAACATGGTTTCAGAGCAGGTCGCTCCTGCCTCTCACAACTGCTAGACCACTATGATATGGTCTTAGATGCTCTGGAAAACAAACAGAATGCAGATGTAGTATACACAGATTTTGCAAAAGCCTTTGACAAGTGCGATCATGGTGGAATAGCACACAAAATGCGTGCTAAAGGGATAACTGGCAAAGTAGGCAGATGGATCTTCAACTTCCTAACCAATCGAACACAAAGAGTAGTGGTAAAAAGAGTTAGATCGGATGCTGCCATAGTGAAGAGCTCTGTCCCACAAGGCACAGTACTCGCACCTATCCTGTTCCTCATTTTCATATCAGACATAGACAGAGATGTAAACCATAGCACTGTATCATCCTCTGCAGATGATACTAGGATCTGCATGAGTGTCATCCATTGAGGCCACGGCAAATCTCCAAGAAGATATAAACCAAGTTTTCTAATGGGCAACAGAGAACAATATGATGTTCAATGAAGACAAATTCCAACTACTCCGTTATGGAAAACTGGAGGAAATAATAGCTAGGACTGAGTATATTACAAACTCTAATCACACAATAGAGCGGAAAAGTAATGTGAAGGACCTGGGTGTGGTAATGTCCGAAGACCTCACATTCAAGGACCACAACAATGCCACTATCACATCTGCGAGGAAACTTATAGGATGGATAATGAGAACATTCAAGACAAGAGATGCTAAGCCAATGATGAGCCTTTATAAATCACGTGTTCTCTCTAGGCTAGAATACTGCTGTACATTAACATCCCCATTCAAGGCAGGTGAAATTGCAGATCTAGAGAATGTACAGAGAACCTTTACTGCACGTATAAGTTCCATCAAACACCTTAAATACTGGGAACGCCTGGAAGCACTAAACTTATATTCACTGGAGCGCAGGCGAGAGAGATATATCATAATCTACACCTGGAAGATTCTGGAGGGACTGGTCCCTAATATGCACACAGAAATCACTCCATACGAAAGCAAAAGACTTGGCAGACGGTGCAACGTACCCCCAGGGGCGCCACTGGTACACTAAGAGAAAACACAGTAAGTGTCCGGGGCCCAAGACTGTTCAACAGCCTCCCACCAACCATAAGGTTCATTACCAACAGACCTCTGGTTGTCTTCAAGAGGGAGCTGGACAGATACCTAAAGTCAGTGCCTGATCAGCCGGGCTGTGGTTCGTACGTTGGACTACGTGCAGCCAGCAGTAACAGGCCCTGATCCACCGGGAGGCCTGGTCATAGACCGGGCCGCGGGGACGTCGATCCCCGGAATGCCCTCCAGGTAGATTCCAGGTAGATAGGTTACGTTAGGTTGGGTTAGGATAGCTTAGATTGGGTTAGGTTAGGTTAGGTTTGGTTTGGTTAGTTTAGGTTAGGTTAGGTTAGGGTGGGTTAGGTTAGGTTAGGTTGGGTTAGGTTAGCTTAAGAACAAAAGATTGGAAGAACACTGCAGAAGGCCTACTGGCCCATACAAGACAGTTCCTTTTCAAAATCACCAATACCCAAAGCTACTCAAGAATTTACTCTCGTGCCCACGACACCAATCAAACCCAGCCCCTCCCACTCATATATTTGTCCAATCTCTTTTCAAAGCTACCCAACTCGGAAGATTGTTCCACGCATCCACAACTCTGTTCGAAAACCAGTACTAACCTATGTAGTTTCTAAATCTAAATTTATCCAACTTAAATCCGTTATTTCTGGAAAAAAATGGTATAAAATACCGACACAATGGAAATATAAACACTAATGCAGTATAATGTGATCTTTTATTGACAACGTTTCACCCACGCAGTGGGCTTTATCAAAGAGATCTGTTTGTGTCTCGATAAAGCCCACTGCGTGGGCGAAACGTTGTCAATAAAGGATCACATTATACTGCTTGTGTTTATCTTTCCATCCTCAGTTCTTTCTTAATATTACCTCTGTTTATGCCCATCATCCACATATACACTTCGATGATATCTCCCCTCATTCTACGTCTCTCCAGAGTGTGAAGATTCAAGGCTCTAAGTCTATCTTCATACGGAAAATTCCTTATACAGTAAATCATTTTAATCATTCTTCTCTGTATGTTCTCCAATAAGTCTCTATCCATCCTGTAGTAAGGAGACCAAAACTGAGCTGCATAATCCAAATGAGGTCTCACTAGTGATGTATAGAGCTGTAAAATAACTTTTGGACTTCTGTTACTTACACTTCTTGAAATAAATCTTAGTAATCTGTTAGCCTTATTGCGGACACCCAGGCACTTGTTGCCTTGGCTTTAGATTTCAGCTCACCATGATTCCCAAGTCTTTTTCACATTCTGTATGATCAAGCTCTACATTATCTAGTTTATAACTTTGAGGGATATTTTCATTACCAAGGACTAGGACTTTACACTTGTCCACATTGAACATCATCTGCCACTTTTAATACCAAGACATTAATTTGTCCAAATCCTCCTGGAGTTCACTGGTATCCTCCTCAGAATGAATCATACAGCCTATTTTTGTATCATCAGCAAATTTGCTCATGTCACTTGTAATTCCTTCATCTAGGTCATTAATTTAAATTATGAACAACAATGGGCCTAAAACTGATCCTTGTGAAACGCCACTAGTGACCAGTCCTCATTCAGATATGACCCCATTAATGGAACTCTTCTTTCTATTGGTAAGTCATGCCTCTATCCATGCTAGAACCTTACCTCCTATGCCATGAGCTGGGTGATGCAACTTGCGTGGCTTGGGCATCCACGTGTCTTTGTCATCCACGTGAATCTGTCATCCGCGTGCCTTTGTTATCCATGTGGTTTTGTCATTCATTTTGCTTTGTCATCCACATGGTTTTGAGTGGCTTGGACACTCAGATACACAGCTTTGGCCAGAAATTCACGGAGAGACCAGAGAGACCGAGTGAGCGGTGGAGGAGGTGCCATCATAGTTGGAGCAAGAAGGAGAGAATTTGCCACCACACACCCAGGTTCGTGGAGCCCAGGGTGAAGCCAACCACAGGGGACATTCCTTCAGGATAGGGGATGGGGAAGAAGGACCACTAAACTCTCCTCTGTCGTGCTGTAATTGGCCGTGATGAGCTGAATCAGCAGGCAGCAAAGTACAGGTGACGCTGAACACGTGGTTAAGGACAGCATCAGAGACTAAGAGAGCACAATTAATGTTGTGAAGATTTACCGAGGAAATTAAGCATGTTTGGGCATAAACCCTGCAGCATGTACCCCTGCCTCTCAGTGACGTAGCTAGGAGACACGACAACAGGATTACTTGCTGCAAGGCAGTTGCTGCTTGTATGGGACGAAATATCATGTTACTTCAGTCTTCCTCCCTCCCTCCTCTCTCTCTCTCTCTCTCTCTCTCTCTCTCTCTCTCTCTCTCTCTCTCTCTGGACATAACACACCACTAGTTAGATTTTGCCACCGAAGTGGCTAGTTTATTGTGCACCCAATATCCTTCCTGTAGAGAGTAGCGCAAGAGCATATGGATACACAAAAGTCCTAGTAACTAGGCTCCACGTACCTGTTACAAGCAAATTTAGGAAATTTGCTTAATGTACCTGGTAATTCATTTTCATTATTAAGATATCTTGACATGTCACATCGATTATTATACTATCTCTATATTCCTCAATTATTATTATTATAATCCTCAACAAGTGGACAATTAAACACATAGTCTTCAAGATGGTGACCATAGGGCTGGCAACATACTTTACATTTGGTTTGATCATCACTACTGAGAAAAAATATACCGATGGTTCTTTCACGCTGAGACCAGATATGTCAAGATAAATATATGTTGGGATAATGATAATCTTCGGAGGTAAGTCTTAGGGTTCATTGTGTATAATGGCACAGTTGTGGGGGAGCACCAGTCCTCAGGGAGGTGAGCTACCAGGGAGGGGGATTGGGGAAAAGGGGCTTACACCTTGCTATTCATCGTAAAGTACCTTTGCCTGCGACGGGGCATGTAAGGAAGCCCGATACAAGATTCTTAGTAGTTGTCATTGATGTCCTAGACTGTATACCTGTATGACGGTAAAAAAGTTTTTTTTTATCCGAAGGGCCACCAGACGGCAGCATCAAGCCTAGCTAGCACGGCGGTAAACACAAGACCCGACTGCGGTTAAACCGTCACAGCCGCACAATCCCTGGCAAAATATTTGTCCATTTGATTGTATATAACTTATTCCTTGCCTATTCACGCAAGTCAGTTATTACGATCGAGAAATAACGACTACTAATTAAAGAAATAGTTGATTATTTGTCTTCATTTAAAAAATAAATTTTTTGATAAAGTCTAACATTAAAAATTAATTCGCAGAGTATGAAATATGGAGTAAAAAAAATAATTATTGCAATGGATTCGAGATTTTTTGTGGTCCAGAAGATACGACAAGTGATACGAGGAGGATGTCTCGGTGGAAGGATGTCACAGACATCAGTCCTCGCCCCGTAGACGTCTCTAATCTGTATTGATGATCTACCAGAAGGAATAAATAATCATTTGGATATGTTTGCCGGATGATTAGCAGATCTTATGCACAGTGGGGGAAATCAAGATGATTGTAATATTATGCATGGAGGATCAGGGTGAGCCGGAGCAGCTTAATGTTGATGATGAAATACTATTTTGAAGATTGGTGTATAATGAAGGTGAAGGACAGAGACCCAGTGTGGATTGTTGTATAATGAAGGTGAAGGACAGAGACCCCGTGTGGATTGTTGTATAATGAAGGTGAAGGACAGAGACCCAGTGTGGATTGTTGTATAATGAAGGTGAAGGACAGAGACCCAGTGTGGATTGTTGTATAATGAAGGTGAAGGACAGAGACCCCGTGTGGATTGTTGTATAATGAAGGTGAAGGACAGAGACCCCGTGTGGATTGGTTTATGTGTGATAGCAATGTTAAAAAAAATAAAGTACATTGACTGGTTAATCTGCGAGTCATTAAGACTTCACATTACGTATTCATCACAATAAAAAATAATTCATTTCTTGAAATAAGTACATACGACAAGAGGTGAGTATCTCTCAATGTATAAACAATGAGATATTAATTCTTATGTTTCACACACACACACACACACACACACACACACACACACAGAACTACAAAGGGATCTGGAACGGCTGCAAGCCTGGTCCAGCAATTGGCTCCTGGAGTTCAACCCCACCAAGTGCAAAGTCATGAAGATTGGGGAAGGGCAAAGAAGACCGCAGACGGAGTACAGTCTAGGGGGCCAGAGACTACAAACCTCAATCAAGGAAAAAGATCTTGGGGTGAGTATAACACCAGGCACATCTCCTGAGGCGCACATCAACCAAATAACTGCTGCAGCATATGGGCGCCTACCTAACCTAAGAACAGCATTCCGACATCTTAATAACGAATCGTTCAGGACCCTGTACACTGTGTACGGTAGGCCTATATTGGAGTATGCAGCACCAGTTTGGAACCCACATCTAGCCAAGCACGTAAAGAAGCTAGAGAAAGTGCTAAGGTTTGCAACAAGACTAGTCCCGGAGCTAAGGGGTATGTCCTACGCGGAGAGGTTAAGGGAAATCGACCTGACGACACTGGAGGACAGGAGAGATAGGGGGGACATGATAACGACATATAAGATACTGAGAGGAATAGACAAGGTGGACAGAGACACAATGTTCCAGAGAAGGGACACAGCAACAAGGGGACACAGTTGGAAGTTGAAGACTCAAATGAATCACAGGGATGTTAGGAAGTATTTCTTCAGTCATAGAGTGGTCGGGAAGTGGAATAGCTTGGGAAGCGATGTAGTGGAGGCAGGCTCCATACATAGCTTTAAGGAGAGGTATGATAAAGCTCATGGAGCAGGGAGCGTGACCCAGTAGCGGCCAGTGAAGAGGCGGGGCCAGGAGCTATGACTCGACACCACACATCTATCGAAACAGGGCAACTACCTGAGGTATGGAAGACAGCAAATGTAGTTCCAATTTTTAAAAAAGGAGACAGGAACGTTGCACTAATCTACAGACCAGTGTCACTGACATGTATAGTATGCAAGGTCATGGAGAAGATTATCAGGAGAAGAATGGTGGAGCACCTAGAAAGGAATGAGCTTATGAACGACGGCTAACATGGTTTCAGAGACTGGAAATCCTGTGTCACAAACCTACTGGAGTTCTACGACAGGGTGACAGCAGTAAGACAAGAGAGAAAGGGGTGGGTAGACTGCATATTCTTGGACTGTAAGAAGGCGTTTGACACAGTTCCACACGAGATTAGTGCAAAAGCTGGAGGACCATTCAGGGATAACAGGGAAGGCACTACAATGGATCAGGAATACCTGTCAGGAAGACTGCAGCGAGTCATGGTAAGTGGCGAGGTGTCAGAGTGGGCGCCGGTGACGAGTGGGGTTCCACAGGGGTCAGTCCTAGGACCGGTGCTGTTTCTGGTATTTGTGAACGACATGACGGAAGGAATAGACTCCGAAGTGTCCCTGTTTGCAGATGATGTGAAGTTGATGAGAAGAATTCAATCGGACGAGGACCAGGCAGAACTACAAAGGGATCTGGACAGGCTGCAAGCCTGGTCCAGCAAATGGCTCTTGGAGTTCAACCCCCACCAAGTGCAAAGTCATGAAGATTGGGGAAGTCTAGGGGGCCAGAGACTACAAACCTCAATCAAGGAAAAAGATCTTTGGGTGAGTATAACACCAGGCACATCTCCTGAGGCGAACATCAACCAAATAACTGCTGCAGCATATGGGCGCCTAGCAAACCTAAGAACAGCATTCCGACATCTTAATAAAGAATCGTCCAGGACCCTGTACACTGTGTACGTTAGGCCCATACTAGAGTATGCAGCACCAGTTTGGAACCCACATCTAGCCAAGCACGTAAGGAAGCTAGAGAAAGTGCAAGGTTTGCAACAAGACTAGTCCCGGAGCTAAGGGTATGTCCTATGGAGAGGTTAAGGGAAGTCGACCTGACGACACTGGAGTACAGGAGAGATAGGGGGACATGATAACGACATATAAGATACTGAGAGGAATTGACAAGGTGGACAGAGACAGAATGTTCCAGAGATGGGACAGAGCAACAAGGGGACACAGTTGGAAGTTGAAGACTCAGATGAATCACAGGGATGTTAGGAAGTATTTCTTCAGTCACAGAGTGGTCAGGAAGTGGAATAGTTTGGGAAGCGATGTAGTGGAGGCAGGTTTCATACATAGATTTAAGAAGATGTATGATATAGCTCATGGCGCAGGGAGAGTGACCCAGTAGCGGCCAGTGAAGAGACGGGGCCAAGAGCTATGACTCGACCCTGCAACCACAACTAGGTGAGTACAACTAGGTGAGCACACACACACACACACACACACACCGCATGGTGGCTAGCGCTCTTGCTTCACGCACGGAGGCCGGGTTCAATCCGGCGGGGCAGAAACATTTCGAAGTGTTTCTACAACACACACATATTACAACAGGCCTAGTGTCTAATCGACATGTGCCTAGGACAAAATGGTAACTAACACATGGCATCGTGTTAACAGTCACGCGCGTTTTGAGCTCCGCTAAATTGGGTCTTATAGAGTGGTCCTAGAGGGAATCCGAGTAAATAGTGAAAGTGCAGGTGAGGGGAGACGGAGATAGGCCTAACAGCGGTTGCCACACAGCAGGAAGTAGAGAATATATTGTAGTGAACTATAATGCAGTGGGAGCATATCTATGGAGGTACCAAGAAGGGGACAAGTGCAAGGCA
>WNWK01042271.1:0-16058 GCA_009830355.1 Cherax destructor | reverse complement strand
TCTCTTAATGTCGTAGCACACGTAGACTTGCTCAGGGTGGAGCTAGAGACCAATATCACGTCTCTAATGTCGTAGCACACGTAGACTTGCTCAAGGTGGAGGTAGAGACTAATATCACGTCTCTAATGTCGTAGCACACGTAGACTTGCTCAGGGTGGAGCTAGAGACCAATATCACGTCTCTAATGTCGTAGCACACGTAGACTTGCTCAGGGTGGAGCTAGAGACCAATATCACGTCTCTAATGTCGTAGCACACGTAGACTTGCTCAGGGTGGAGCTAGAGACCAATTTCAGAGTCTCTTAATGTCGTAGCACACGTAGACTTGCTCAGGGTGGAGCTAGAGACCAATATCAGGTCTCTAATGTCGTAGCACACGTAGACTTGCTCAGGGTGGAGCTAGAGACCAATATCACGTCTCTAATGTCGTAGCACACGTAGACTTGCTCAGGGTGGAGCTAGAGACTAATATCACGTCTCTAATGTCGTAGCACACGTAGACTTGCTCAGGGTGGAGCTAGAGACCAATATCACGTCTCTAATGTCGTAGCACACGTAGACTTGCTCAGGGTGGAGCTAGAGACCAATTTCTCGGGAAATGCAAGAAGAGTTAATCCAGGAGACGAGATGGTGTACTTCCACAAGGTAGGGAAGTTTGTTCTCCATCAGAGAGCAAGTGAAGACTGCCTTGGGTCAGGCCGGTGGCCACAACCTTAGGTATGCTGACGTGGCTTCAAGGCGGGAATACCTGACGTTTCATAACGACCGGATAGCTAGTTAGCTACCGTCATATATCATCCTACCTATTTACACAACTAAGTATACAAGCTTATAAAGTAAGATATTTTTAGTTTAGCTATTACTGAAAATATCTCCAATATAAACTTATATGATAATAGATATACATGAAATATAAAATTCTTATTGCGTATACTTCAAGATACGCAACAGGGATATTGGTTATGCTGAACTTAGATTAGTATTAAGGGAGTTTTGTCACTATTATGGAGGATCTGTTGATGGTCCCCAGTTAGGGTCGATTTTCTATCTCCTTGTTCCTAACGCTGTGTTGCTGTTGCTTGTTATATTGCTGTTATGCGAATTGGTCATTTTACTGTTCAATCAAGCTGTTCTGATTGTCAGTTTGTTAGAGAAGCTAGCTTATGAGAAGACGTTCAGTCTGTCACTGGTTGAGTAGAGTCTTAACGAGTTACCTGGAACACACACACACACATCTACACTTATTTGTATATATCTTAGTATTATTGAAAATTTCTGACATTGTACCAGATGGTACTTAAGAGCCATTACGATATATGTGCCTTCAGCACAATAATATTGTATATGAGAGAAGTGTAGGAGCTAACCTCCTAATTAACATTATATTTAATTTGATTTACTTTAATACCCTAGATATTCTAACTTGGTTAATACATTTATTAAAATATAATTCTTTGGTTAGTATCCTCTCAGTTGAGATCCTACGATTGAATGTCGGATAACTGGACCAGGATACTGACTTTGCTGCAAAAGCCCAGTAACAGGCTGGATGCTAGAAGGGCATTCCTTTCTAGTGTTCACTGGAGATGTCTATTTCTGATAGATATCGCGTCATTTTGTAACACACTCCCACACTCATCCTGAACTCTCCCAGAGACCTCCCAAACCCATTCTGCACTCTCCAAATCAGTCCCACACCCATCCTGTACTCTTCCAGAGCAGTCCCAAACCCATCCTGTGCTTTCCCTAAGAACTCTCCCACCCATCCTGTACTCTCCCAGACCAGTACCACACTCATCCTGTACTCCCTCAGTCCACTCCCCACCAATCTTGCACTCTCCCAGAGCACTACCACACCTATCCTGTACTCTCCAAGAGCAGTACAACACACATCCTGTGCTCTTTCAGAGTTGTCCTACACCCATGATGTACTCTCCGAGTGCAGTAACACACCCATCTTGTACTTTCCCAGACCAGTCCCTCACCCTCACCCATCCTGTACTCTCCCAGAACACTCCCACACCAATCCTGTGCTCACCCAGAGCACACCCACACCTATCCTGTACTTTCCCAGAGCGCTCCCACACCTTTTCTGTACTCTCCCAGAACACTCCCAAACCCATCCAGTACTCTCCCAGAGAACTCCCAAACCCATCCTGTACTCATCCAGAGCACTCCCACACCCATCCTGTACTCATCCAGAGCACTCCCACACCCATCCTGTACTCTCCCTGAGCAGTCTCACACACATCCTCAGTTCTCCCAGAGTAGTCCTACACCCATGATGTACTCTCCCATAGCAGGTCTACACCCATCCTGTACTTTCCCAGACCACTCCCACATCCATCCTGTACTCTCCCAGAGCACTCCCACACCCATCCTGTACTCTTCCGGAGACCTCCCACACTCATTCTGCACTCTTCCAATCAGTCTCACACCCATCCTGTACTCTCCCAAAGCACTCTCTCACACATCCTGCACTCTCCCAGACACCCCATCACCATTCCTGTACTCTCCCAAGAGCAGTACCACACCCATCCTGTACTCCAGTCCTACACCCATTTGCACTCTCCCAAGCAGTCCACACCCATTCTGTACTCTCCCAAAGCAGTACACACTCTCCAGTCCTACACCCATCCTGACTCTCCCAGAGCACTCCACACCCATTCTGTACTTTCCAGACATCCCACACCCATCCTTGTACTCTCCCTGAGACCTCCCACACCCATTCTGTACTCTCCAAACAGTTCCACACCCATCCTGTACTCTCCCAGAGAGTCACACCCAGGTGTACCTCCCAGAGCAGTCACACACCCATCCTGTACTTTCTCAGACATCACCCATCCTGTCACTCCCATAGATTACTCCCACACCCATTCAGTACTCCCAACAGCCCACACCTCTTCTACTCTCCCAGAACTCTCCCACACCCATCCTGTACTCTCCAAGAGCAGTCCCACTTCCATCCTGTACTCTCCCAGAGCACTCCTACTCCCATCCTGCACTCTCCCAGAGTTGTCCTACACCCATCCCGTACTCTCCCAGTTAGCCCTCACACCCATTCTGTAATCTCCCAGAGCAGTCCCACACCCATCCTGTACTCTCCTAGAGCAGTCCCACACCCATCCTGTACTCTCGCAGAGCAGTCCCACACCCATCCTGCATCTCCAGAGTTGTCCTACACCCATCCTGTACTCTCCCAGAGCAGTCCCACACCCATTCTGTACTCTCCAGAGCAGTCCCACACCCATTCTGTACTCTCGCAGAGCAGTCCCACACCCATTCTGTACTCTCGCTGAGCAGTCCGACACCCATCCTGTACTCTCCTAGAGCAGTCCCACACCCATCCTGTACTCCTGCAGAGCAATCCCACCCCTCCTGTACTCTCCCAGAGTATATTTCAGACTATTCTCACTCCAGAAAAGCTGTGGCCTGCTCTAGCTCAAGTCCCTTACAAAGCCATGTCAAGCCGGCATGGTACAGTTGGTAACAACGTACTTTCTTGATATATTTAGGAGTGGCTTTCCCTAGGTTCGATCTCTATTCCGTACCATGAGAGTTTTACAAGTGTCACTTCGATTTCACAAGTGAAACACAGTATTCAGTCCACAGAAATTAGAGACTGATTTTATAAGTCACACAAATATACGACAGACTATAAAGATCTGAATATAATTCTCACTATTTTATGCTCTAGTCACAGGGACATTTTTTACCTTTAAAGTTTTTTCGAATTTGACGTTGGTACCCGTTTATTTTTCACGAGAAATGCACAATAATGACTCGTGTTCAGTAGATAAACATTAAATCTAACGAAGCAACAAAATGACGTTTAGTAAGTATATAAGTTTATTCAGGTACAGGTAAATACAGTTATCTAACTTATCATACATAGCAGCATATGGCAAAACCCCCCAAAAAAGTCAGGCAAACTGCCGTCACAGGTATGTTCAAAAATAATTTCTTAACATTCATGATCTTAATGCAACACTTGTAGAACTGAATAAATTAGATCCCTTAAAATAAAACAAATATATAACCAATCTGTTCCATAGATGTCATTTAGGTGCCCTGTGGCCTGGTGGTAAAAGCTTTTGCTTCACACGCTGAGGGTCCGGGTTCGATTCCCGGCGAAGGGGTGGAAACATTGGACGTGTTTCGTTACACCAGTTGTCTATATTCACCCATCAGTAAAATGGGTACCTGGGTGTTAGTGGACTGGTGTGGGTCGCATCCTGGGACAAAACTGACCTAATTTGCCCGAAATGCTGATAGATCAACAAAGGCGACACCAGAGGACCTGCATTGTTATCAGTGAGCTGTGTCTGGCTGACCTCACTCCTTGAACACAGCCAACACAGCTCCAGCATGATGGTGACAAGTGTTGGATCAACTGGATGTTCTGCAAGTGAAAAACCTATTCGGATGTTTTGATGGATGAGTGTGTGTCTCTCTTCTTGTTTGTGTATACATATGTAAATACGTACTTATCTACTTTTCCCTCACTATTCCTGGTCTCATGTGTCCTATCACATGCTAATCCAGCTCCTTTTATAACCATCATCCTGAAAAAAAATTTCTTTCATCACTGACTTGTTTGCGTTAACCTTCATCTGTGCTCACTGTCTGCTCCTTCCAGAGTATTTTGTAGCTTGTAATCATGTCTCCATGTGTTTAATGACTTCCCGTATTTGCAAGGTTCAGTCTTGTACTGAATCTTAGACATTTCTCTAATATCAGGCTAAGTCTTCTCAGGTAGTATGAATAGTCTGCAATGGTTCTGACATTCGTTGTCATGATCCTCAAGGTGTCATTGTTTTGGTAAATGAAAGTCGTTTTTAAGTTTAAGTGGAAATACGCTGTCGTAGTTATTTGGTTGATGTGCGACTCCAGTGATATGGTATGTTAAGCGTACCTGTTATGGTCCTTTTCTAACGTTTGAAGCCTCTTGTGAAGGCTTAACCGTCCGCCAAAAACTTGGTCACACTCATAGGTAAACAAAAATATATTTAATATTAATAATAATTACCCTCATTCATTTAAACTATCATTAGTAAATCAGTTTAATTAGGTGCACAAGTAAGTCGATTTAGGAACAGGTACGCATAAGCACAATTATCATACATAGCGTAAATTACCTAGAATAACCCAAAAATCAGCGACTTATTTCCATTGGGGGAGTCCTTGTATATTTCCTTTATATTATTTTTAACGAAGCAGTTTATTATGATGTATTCGTAATGAGGAGTATATTGTGAGTGGTGAGTAGTGGCAATCACTGGGCTCAGTCGAGTGGTCACGGATTCAAGCCTCCTTGGTGACACATCTTAACAAAGATTATTATTAACTTGGTGGCTTAGTAGGCAAGTTTACTTAGGTACAGTTACACAAGAATAGGCAATTACAATTTTACTAAGTAATTTGTGAAAATTGCTTAGGATAACCCCAAAAAGTGACTTCCAACAGAGGTTAGAAACACAAGCTAACCCATAAAAAATCAGTCACCAGTAAATAAGTTTATTCAGTTATACACAAATACAGTTATATGGATTATCATACATATCAACATATATGTGTAGAGAACCCAGGATAACCCAAAAAAGCCAGAGCGACTATTTCCATTGGGGTCCATTGACACAGTCACAACGACCCCAGTGGAAATACACAAGTCACTTTTTTATCCTAGACAATTTACACATTTTAAACTATGATAATTTGTGTAACTATTTGTGTGCCTGTACCTAAATAAATTAACTTAAGTCTCATTTCCATCCTCTCCCTCCCCATTATTATTATTATTATTATATAATAAAAACGAAGAGGTAAACCTACAAGGATCATGTCCCGTAGCTGGATCGCTAGCACACACTGCTCTCACTCTGAGGTCCGGAGTTCGAATCTCCTCCGGTACGGTTGGAAAACTTTAGGGACGTGTTTCCATAACACCTGCTGTCCCTAGTCCCTGTTCACCCATCAGTTTAAAATAGGTACCTGGGTGTTAGTGGACTGGTGTGGGTCGCATCCTGGGACAAAACTGACATAATTTGCCAGAAATGCTCAGCATAACAAGGGGCTTTCTATATAGTAAGACAAGATTTCGTTCGGATTTTTAACCCCGGAGGGTTAGCCACCCAGGATAACCCAAGAAAGTCAGTGGGTCATCGATTACTGTCTTATTTCCTTTGTTGTCCTCAATCTTGTTCCCCAGGATGCCACCCACACCAGGCGACTAACACCCAGGTACCTATTTGCTGCTAGGTGAACAGGACAACAGGTGTAAGGAAACGCGTTGAAATGTTTCTACCCCACCGGAAATCGAACCTGGGCCCTCCGTGTGTGAAGCGAGATGTCATTGATGTCAGCTAGGCCTGTATACCATGTACTTGTGGTAAATAAAATTATGATTATTATTATTACAAGGATCATAGAGCGCTGCTCCTTTCCCCAGGATGTGACCCACATTGGTGTGTCAACGCTCAGGGGTCATCCAGAGCCTAGAAGACATTCAGGTTCGCTCCAAGGAAGGGGATGATAACAATGAGGGGTACAGTAAACAATTTAAGGCTGGACATGCTAGCTGATATACCATATACAGGTTGAACAAGTTAATGGGAAGAGTAGCGACTAACTAGTAGCAGCTGGGAAATGGTATAAATAGCGGCGCTACCATAAATGCTACTTCTGACAAGGTAGTGCCGCTATCTTTAAAGCCGTACACCTAGAGGCCCTACCCCTCAGAAGCGCCCACTCACTCAAAGCGCTACCATCCAGAAGCGCCGCTACCACTCCTCAGAAGCGCCGCTACCACTTCTCAGAAGTGCCGCTACCACTCCTCAGAAGCACCGCTACCACTCCTCAAACGCCGTACCACTCCTCAGAAGCGCCGTACCACTCCTCAGAAGCGCCGTTACCACTCCTCAGAAGGCCGTACCACCTCAGAAGCGCCGCTACCACTCTCAGAAGCGCCGCTACCACTCCTCAGAAGCGCCGCTACCACTCCTCAGAAGCGCCGCTACCACCCCTCAGAAGCGCCGCTACCACTCCTCAGAAGCGCCGCTACCACTCCTCAGAAGCGCCGCTACCACTCCTCAGAAGCGCCGCTACCACTCCTCAGAAGCGCCGCTACCACCCTCAGAAGCGCCGCTACCACCCCTCAGAAGCGCCGCTACCACTCCTCAGAAGCGCCGTTACCACTCCTCAGAAGCGCCGCTACCACTCCTCAGAAGCGCCGTTACCACTCCTCAGAAGCGCCGCTACCACTCCTCAGAAGCGCCGTTACCACCCCTCAGAAGCGCCGCTACCACTCCTCAGAAGCGCCGTTACCACTCCTCAGAAGCGCCGCTACCACTCCTCAGAAGCGCCGTTACCACTCCTCAGAAGCGCCGCTACCACTCCTCAGAAGCGCCGTTACCACTCCTCAGAAGCGCCGCTACCACTCCTCAGAAGGCCACACTCAGCGCGCTACCACTCCTCAGAAGCGCCGTTACCACCTCAAGCGCCGTACCACTCCTCAGAAGCGCCGCTACCACTCCTCAGAAGCGCCGCTACCATCCTCAGAAGCGCCGCTACCACTCCTCAGAAGCGCCGCTACCACTCTCAGAAGCGCACTACCACTCCTCAGCAGCTAGCGCGTTACCACTCCTCAGAAGCGCCGTTACCACCCTCAGAAGCTAGCGCGCTACCACTCCTCAGAAGCGCCACTACCACTCCTCAGAAGCGCCGTTACCACTCATCAGAAGCGCCGTTACCACCCCTCAGAAGCGCCGTTGCCACTCATCAGAAGCACCGTTACCACTCATCAAAAGCGCCGCTAATACCTATCGTTACTTTCAGCAAGCTAGTAGCGCCGCTAATACCTATCGCTACTTTCAGCAAGCTAGTAGCGCCGCTAATCTCAGCACTGGTTAAATTTTATTTTGGTTTCTTGAAGCTCAAAACCGTGTTTATTTTATTTAGATTTACCCGGAGGTTTAATAACGTAATATACTCCAAAAGCCCACAAGGAAGGTCCTGGATGCTATAGAGGATAAACAAAATGCAGGGGCTCTGGTGGCTTCACATAGCGAGGGTCTGGGTTCGATTTCCAGCCAGGGTAGAAACATTGGGCGTGTTTCTTTACACCTGTTGTCTTTACACCTGTTGTTTACACCTGTTGTTTACACCTGTTGTTCAGCCATCAGTAAAATGGGTATCTGTGTAGTCGATTGGTGTGGGTCGCATCCTGGGACACTGACCTAATTTGCCCGAAATGCTCAACATAACAAGGGGCTTTCTATATATTAGTATGTCATTGATGTCAGCTAGGCGTGTATACCATGTACATGTACTTGTAGTAAATAAAGATATTATATTATTATGAAGTATACACAAACTTTGCAAAAGCCTTTGACAAGTACAACTACGGTATAATAGCGCACAAAATGTGTGATAAAGGAATAACAGTAAAAGCTGGTAGATGGATCTATAACTTCCTAACAAATAGAACACAAAGAGTAATAGTAAACAGAGTAAAGTCCGAGGCAGCTACGGTGAAAAGCTCTGTTCTACAAGGCACAGTACTCTCCCAATATCTTAATATCTGACGGACAGAGATGTAAGCCATAACTCCGTGTCTTCCTTTGTGGATGACACCCAATTGCCATGACAGTGTCTTTCATCGAAGACACCGCAAGACTCCAAGCGGACATCAACCGAATCTTCTAATGGGCCACTCAAAACAATATGAAGTTCAATGAAGAGAAATTTCAACTACTCAGATATGGAAAACTTGAGAAAATTAAAACTGTATGAGGGTATTCAACAAATTCTAACCATACAATAGAGCGAAAAAGTAATGTGAAGGACCTGGGAGTGATGTCAGAGGATCTCGCCCTCAAAGACCACAACAATGTATCTACCGCATCTGCTAGGAAAATGAAAGGATGGATAATGAGAACCTTCAAAACTATGAACACCAAGCCCATGATGATACTCTTCAAATCACTTGTTCTTTCTATTCTGGAATACTGCTGTACACTACCTGCCCCCTTCAAGGCATGCGAAATTGTTGACCTGGAGAGTGTACAAAGAACTTTCACGGCACACATAAGTACGATAAGGCACCTAAATTACTGGGATCGATTGAAATCCCTTGATTTGTATTCCCTAGAACGCAGGCGAGAGTGATACATGATAATATACACTTGGAAAATCCTAGAGGGATTAGTACCAAACTTGCACACGAAAATCACTCCCTATGAAAGCAGAAGACTCAGCAGGAGATGCAAAATTTCCCCAATGAAAAGCAGGGGTGCCACGAGTACATTGAGACAACACGATAAGTGTGAGGGGCCCAAGACTGTTCAACTGCCTCCCAGCATACATAAGGTGGATTAGCAATAGACCCCTGGCTATCTTCAAGAAGGCACTGGACAGGCACCTAAAGTTAGTACCTGACCAGCCGGGCTATGGTTCGTATGTCAGTTTGTGTGCAGCCAGCAGTAACAACCTGGTTGATCAGACCCTGATCCACTACGAGGCCTGGTCTTAGACCGAGCCGCGGGGGCGTTGTCCCCTGAAACCCTCTCCAGGTATACTCCAGGTAGGTTAGTTTATTGGAGCTTCTGTTCACTTTGCTACTTTTCCATTACACTTTAGAAGGTACTGGAGCTTCAAGTATGTTCTGCCTTTCTTACCAAGCTTAAATAGGGAACGAATATTCATAGTAAAGATTTTTTTAAATTACTTATGCCCACTGATGGCTAAGTCTTTGTAGAGTAGGTTACACAATCCCCCCCCCCAAGGTGCGAGATGCTTAAGAGCCGCCTGACTTTCCCTGTCTCCTAATAAGTTTAGTTTTTTCCTATAATGTTCCTTCTCCATAATTACTATCGCATTTCTTTTGTCTGATTTCGTAAGGTGAAGTCTAGAATTTTTCCTTAATTCGTGATTTTTTTTTATATTTTATTTAAAATAACAGCACATATACAAAACATTGACATGTATAAACGAAAATATTACCTTAATACCATAATGTATAACATAAAGAGATACATACATAAGAACTCAAGAACAGAACTGATACCCAAAATTTATAGACAAAACTACACTTAAACATGGACAAACCTGCAACACCCTAACTCATGCAAAGGTATTGACGAGACAATACCACACCTCACGCAACAACCTAAACCAAACACAGTTACATACAATATCATTCACCACTACCCTGTAACTGTACCCCCCCCTCCTAACAATTTTGCTTTTATATATTAAAGAAATATATCATACAGTTACTGGACATGTCATCCAAAACCAGTCAATTCTTACTCAACGACTTATGCAAAGGTATACAAACTAATACACTTAATATGACACAAAATATTACATTGATGTCTATGAAATAAACAAGGACAACTTCAACATAGAACATGGAATATATTTTATATATATATATATATATTTAACAAATACAGTTTGACAAGTAAAATGACCTATACCTGGTAAGCAATATTGCAAAAAGACACAAATAATTCCATCCCCATCACTCCTCGTGATGAAACCTCTACTAAATAATTTTTTTTTATATAAACCCTATCCTGTAACATAATACAAAACTTAAAATAAAAACCGGGCACTTGCCAACCCGCTACACAAAACCTACATTATCTCCAAACGGTCACCACCGCCAAAAACTAACACACATTTATAACGTGTCTATAAAGTTTTTTTCCAAACATTTTTTTTTTAAACATAATAACAGACTTTAACAAACTTTATAAAGCCACAAAACGTTTAACTATAAATCATTATCATGATAAACACTACAATCTGCATGTGATTCTGGAAAAAACACAAGCTAATAACCTAATAAAAATTTACCCTAAAGTCGCAAAGAATATTACACACCAACTTTATGATGTCATCCTTTATTATTTTTTCCAGAGTCGAAGAGCCACTCAATAATTTGACCACCTCCTGAGCAGAACCCCAAATCTTACAAAAGAACCAACCCTACTTGTAACATAATCTCCTTATGTTTTTTTTTCTTGAAACAGACGGACTTAAACACCGCAATGAGACGACTGCACTTAACAACCGAAACCAAAACCAACCCCACCCGATATACGAAACCCCTTACCCTACCCCTCCCAACCAACTTCACTCACACCTCAAACAACCTGAAACTAAACCCTCACCCACACCTCCCCACACGTGCATACTGCAACACCCCCACCATTTATACAACCCACCCATCCCCCGCAACCACACCAAACCCCTTAAACTCGAAACCAGCCCTAAACACCCCCTCACCACTCCTAACAACTGTTGCAATGTGAAAACCCTATATGCAGCCGGAAATTTAGAAACCCAAACCCTGCCATAAACCTCCCTATTCCTACATTTTGTTCTATAAATCCCTGCAGCCAAAGCATGAATTAAAACCTCACTATCTGAACCCCTCATACCCCATGACAAAAACACGAACTCTAACATTATATAAACCAAAGCTCTATGCACTTCCTCCCCACACACCCCAAAGTCCAAACATAGCGCCTTTAACACTGAAAACCTTCCCCCCAATCAATCCCAACACTCCCCAATCCAAACCCTCACGCACCCCCTCCCCTCACAAAAATATACCACGTGAAACACTGTGACTCCCATCTCGAACAACTGAGCTTTCGCCGCCAGTATCCCATTTAAGAATCTGTAACCTGTTTCTCTCACCCTAGGCCTCACCTTCACCTTTTTTAACCAACCCCAAATACTCTTCCAATTATACAACGGATACACCTCCACTCCCCGTACTATCTTCTCCCTCACACATGCCCTATCCAATCTGCTTACTCTAACACTCCCCGGTTCCCTCAACACCAGAAGTACCCGTAACACCGCCTCACACTTCCTAATCTCCCTATCCCCCACCACTTTCTAACCTCACCCATTTCTGAACCCACCCTTCTACCCCTCAGCTCCCCCTTCATCATAAATTCCTGCTTTACAAACACGCTTTTCAACCTACTCCTCAACGGAATCAAACCCATCCCTCCATTTTTACCACTTATCTAAACCACCTCCCTACTCAACCAATGTCTACCATTCCCCCAAATAAACCTAAGCACTCCCTTTTGTAGCCTTCTCACATCAGCATCTAATAATGGATAAACTGCCGCTCTAAACCACAATTTACTATAAATTAAAACATTAATGACCACCACCCTTTGCAACAGCGTTACATCCCCAACTCCCCAGCCCCTCATTCGCTTCAAAGCCGAATCCACCACTTCCTGCCGAATTCTTCTCTCTTGCTACCCTGCCATCACTACAAAACACTATCCCACAGATTTTTAAAGCTTCTACACATTGCCATCCCTCCCTTAAACCCAACGTTCCCCCACTCCAACTACCTACCTCTAATAGGTGTGATTTACTTCTATTAACCCTCATTCCTGTTGCCTGACCAAAAAGCTCCACCCAACCTCTAACCCATCTCAAACTCTCCTGTCTTTATTAACAACGTAGTGTCATCTACATAACCTACTATCCCTGCCCTATCCTTCCCTATGTCCCCTTCTACCCTTAAACCCTCATCTACTACCCTATAAAAAGGATCTTGGAAACAAGCAAAGAGGATCTGTGACAGAGGACATCCCTGTCTCAGTCCCCTTCCCATGTTCACCGCCCACCCAACCATCCCATTTATTTGTATCCTCATCAACGCCTCTGCATATAAAGTTCTTACCCATCCTACAATTTCTTCTCCAAAACCTAGCCTTCCTAAGATATCCAACAGCACCCCCCTATTCACCCTGTCATAAGCCATCTGCCAATCCAGCCCTAACACCCCCCTCCTCCTGATTTACTTCAATAAACTCTTTTATTTTACTGAGACCGTTCCTAAAACTTCTCCCTGGTATCCCAAATTGTCCCTAAACCTCTCTTGATTCTATTAGCTAAAATCTTTGCAAATATCTTATAGTCAGTACACATGAGCACAATAGTCCTATAGTCCTTAAACCCCTTTGGTATTTTACATTTAGGCACTAACACTACAACTCCTGTCCTTATTGACTCCTCCATTACTCCTGTCTCCCTCATGTCATTGAAGACCCTGACTAGCACCCCTCTCAGCACCTGCCAGTATTGCATGTATACTTCCCCCTGGAAGTATACATGCGATTTTCCAGCCCTTAACCCTTTAACTGCCTCCCAAACTTCGTCTTCCGTTATGACCCCCTCTATTGCCTTCCTATCGTCCTCATTCAACCTTCTATTAATTCCCCCTAATAATTGGACACAAGCCCGCTCATCCCTATCCTCTTCCGCAAACTTCCTTCCAAACCAACACTCCGCATAACCAGTCATCCCCTCTGTCGTTTGCAACACTCTTCCCACCTCATACCCCCCTTCATCTCCTCTTCCACCTCTACAGACGTCAGCAACATACCCTGTCTACGCTTCTGAAACTGCCTCAACACCACCGCTGACGCATTATCCCCCCTTAAAACCTCCTCCATCCCACTTCGTACCCGTAAAGCGTGAAACCTCTCATAGTGAATGTCTCTCAGAGCCCTTCTTACCCCCTCCACACTCTTTTCGTGCCTTTCCCTGCCTTCCCCACCATAGCTATCCCTCAATAAACCCTCTAAATACCTCTGGTAACCATACCTATATCTTGCATCCTCCCTCCCCACCTTCTCAAAGTACTCCTTTATCCCCTTCTTCCCACACTCATTCCACCACCTCGCCGCATGTACTACACCCCTCTCCCCTCTCCACAGGCCCTCCCACCATCCCTCAAAATCCACCATCCCCTCTACCCTATTAAGCATTGCCACGTTAAGTTTCTAATAACTCGAGTGAACCCTTATGGCCCCCTCCCAACCCGCTTGCATCAACACACCCTTGTGATCTGAAAAACCTACATCCAAACATTCCACTTTCTCTACCCCTACTGCACGCGAAACATAAACCCGGTCCAATCTAGCCTCATAAGTACCCCTAAAAAAAGTGTATTCGACAGGCTCATAACGCCCTCCCACCGCATCCATAACCCCCACGGCACCCAAAACGTCCCTTAAGATCCTCAAAACACTACCAGTTCCTCTCGGCTCTACATCCCTAACCCTAATAATGCTGTTCCAGTCTCCCGCAATTACGACCACCTGCAGCAGACCCCTGAAAGCATAAATTAATTCATCCCGCACAAATTGTTCCTTGACCCTATTATTCAAAATCACCGGCATATACACTCCAATAAAACTAACTTACCCCTCCCCACACTGACCGTCAACCCTCACCACTTTCCCCCCACCCTCTTCCCATGACTGCAAGACAAAAGGGCACGTTTCCCTTGCATATGTCTGCATATGTCCTTGCATATGTCCCTTGCATATGTCTGCAAGGGTCTATTAGGTGTAGAGAGGAGGAGGAGCAGGATTATTGATAGATTGAAAAAGGTTTAGAGTATTGTCTGGCTGTCTGATGAGATCGTCTAGAAAGGTTGTCCAAGTGTCTTGCTAGGTTTCAATTCGGTCTATTTGTCTGTCACTGAGTTCTTTCCAGAACACGTTCAAAGCCATGGTGCTGGTCCTGTTGTGGAGGGACTCGCTGGTGGCGAAGTCATCCCACTTCATTCCCAGCACCCATCGCAATGCACGGTTCTGTATTCGTTGCAGTTTCAGGATGTTTGTTTTGGCAGCAAGAGAGAGGGCAAGAGGTGTGTATGTGATGAGTGGTCTTATGAGAGCCTTGTATAGGTGGAGTTTGGTGTTTGGGTGTGAATCTCTGAGTTTGAACAGTCTACCAAGGGCATTACTGGCCATGACTCTTTTAGTGTTTATATGGGTGTGTATTCTCAGTCTGGAGTCTAAAGTAACTCCAAGGACTGTAGTGTTGCGTGTACGTGGAATGGTGTTCGTGTAGTGGTAGTTCTGAGGTAGACAGGCATTGGTCGGCAATTTCCTCTTTGAAAGAAATATGTAATCTTAGATTTGTTGGCATTGGTTTTAATACGCCAGAGGATCTCCCATGCACTAATCCTGTCTACCTCTCGTTGTGTTCTGAGTGATAGATATCTACATTGTTCATGTGCTATGAGTTGTGTAATGTCATCTGCATATGCCAGTGTGAGTGTGGTGCAGTGGGCTGGGTCAGGAATGTCGTTAGTGTAAAGGATGTATAAGGTAGGAGAGAGCACTGACCCCTGGGGACTCCAGCTTGAAGGGTAAAAGAATCAGAGAGACAGTTTTTGAACTTAATTCGCATTGTACGGCCATCAAGGAAGTTGCATAGTAATTTTTTGACATTCTGGGGAAGGTCAAAAAGGTTACATAGCTTGTACTTGAGCCCTGAGTGCCAGACTGTGTCAAAAGCTTTTCCACGTCTTTTGCAACCAGGGCTGTTGTACGACCTTGGGCCTTATTAATTTGAATATAGTTTAAGATGATATTTAGAGCTGCTTGTGTAGATCAGTGTTGGCGGAAGCCGAATTGGCGGTCTGTCAAGAGGTGGTTTGTCTCAAGGTGAGTCCTTAGTCTTTTATTAATGAGTCTTACAAACGTCTTACCTAGGGTTTCAAGAAGGCTAATCGGTCTGTAGTTCTTAGGGTCAGTTGAGTCCTTGTTCGGTTTGGGAATGAGAGTGGCAATAGCAGATTTGAAAAGTGGAGGGAAATAGCCAGATGCAAGGCAGGCATTGTAGAGGTTAGTAAGAGCAGAGATAACAGAGTCAGGGAGGTGACGGAGAATGTGATGAGAGAGACCAGAGGCTCCTGGTGCTCTTGGAGGAAGCTTCAGGATTAGCGATTTGACATTTGGTTGGAAGAAAGGAGTGTTTAGAATATGGGTGGAGGTGAGAGAGGAGAGCTGAATGATAGGGTCAGGGTTGGTGATGTGTCTATGTGTGGAGACCCAGTGTTCTACAGCTTGTGGATGTTGTATTACAGCTGGGTCAGGAGGGTGGGGTGAACAATGTTATCCCATATGTGTTTGAAGGCATGTGCTGCTTGGGTGGGGTCTGTAATGTTTATGTTGTTGTGTGTTATGTGTTGGAAGTGTGTTGTTTTGGGACTCCAGT
>WNWK01042270.1:0-16058 GCA_009830355.1 Cherax destructor | reverse complement strand
GATAAGCTCATTCCTTTCTAGTGCTCCACCACTCTTCTCCTGACTATCTTCTCCATGACCTTGCATACTATACATGTCAGTGACACTGGTCTGTAGTTTAGTGCTATGTTCCTGTCTCCTTTTTTAAAACTTGGAACTACATTTGCTGCCTTCCATACCTCATGTAGTTGCCCTGTTTCGATAGATGTGTTGAAAATCGTTGTTAAGGGTACACATAGCTCCTCTGCTCCCTCTCTCAGGACCCATGGAGAGATGTTATCCGGCCCCATCACTTTTGAGGTGTCTAGTTCGCTTAGTAGCCTCTTCACTTCCTCCTCAGTTGTGTGTATTGTGTCCAGCACCTGATGGTGTACCCTACCTCTCCTCCTTTCTGGAGGCCCTTCTATCTCCTCTGTGAACACCTTTAAATCTCATGTTGAGCTCCTCACACACTTCACGGTCATTTCTTGTGACCTCCCCTCCTACCTTCCTCAGCCTGATCACCTGGTGCTTGACTGTTTTTCAACTCTTGATGTTGCTGTACAGCAATTTTGGGTCAGATTTGGCTTTCGCTGCTATGTTATTCTCGTACTGTCTTTGGGCCTCCCTTCTGATCTGTGTATATTCATTTCTGGCTCTACGACTGCTATCCTTATTCTCCGGGGTTCTTTGCCTTCTGTACCACTTCCATTCCCTTGCACACTTGGTTTTGTCTTCCCTGCACCTTTGGGTGAACCATGGGCTCATCCTGTCTTTTTCGCTTCTCCTGTTACCCTTGGGTATAAAACTCTCCTCAGCTTCCTTGCAAATTGTTGTCATAAATTCCATCATCTCGTCTACTGACTTCCCTGCCATCTCTCTGTCCCACTGAACTCTGTGCAGGAAGCTCCTCATGCCCACATAGTCACCTTTCTTGTAGTTTGGCTTCATTCGTGCAGCCCTTTTTTTTGCTTCCCCCTCCACTTGTAACTCTACTATGTATTCGAAACTTAGAACCATATGATCACTGGCCCCAAGGGGGCTTTCATGTGTGATGTCCTCAATATCTGCACTACTCAGGGTGAATACTAGGTCCAGTCTCGCTGGTTCGTCCTCTCCTCTCTCTCTCTCTCTGGTAGTGTCCCTTACGTGTTGGTACATGAGATTTTGCAGTACCACCTCCAGCATCTTAGCCCCCCACGTTTCTTGGCCCCCATGTAGCTCTAAGTTCTCCCAATCAATTTCCTTATGGTTGAAGTCACCCATGATCAGTAGCTTCGCCCTGCTCGTACGAGCCTATTACAAATAAATAAGCATTTGTAATAACGACTGTTTGGGATACTAAGTAAAATCTCAGATTTTCAATATTTATTATATTATATTAATATAAAAACATATAGTACTCTGAATAAAATCATAAATCTATATAATCTGTGTAAAAACATATATAATCTCTTTATACACAATTATAACGTAGTAAAAAAATCACAAGTAAAAACAATCATAAAATTCAGTGCAGTGTCAAACGTCGCTGCCATCGTCGTGTCACACAGGACACCCACACTCTAGTTATGACACGCATTCTCTTCCGTGTCATCAGACACCCTTGTCTCTGTGTTACACAACACGCCTTCTCTCCGTGTCACACGACACTCTCTGTGCCACATGGCATGCCCCCTGTGTCATGACTCCGTCTCTAAAACCTAGTCACCGCGTCATCCGACACCAACACCAAATCACACGACTATTCCACTTGTGTCGTGCCACCAGTTGTCACTACATCAATGAACACACACCAGTGACACTACAACACCAGTGACACTTTCAGGTACAGTCTCAACTCCGGGTACACAGTCTCAGGTACAAAACAGTCTCGGTACACAGTCTCAGGTACAGTCTGGTGAATAAGCCAGTAGTTGGAGTCTAAGGCCGTCACCAGCACGAAGAGTCAATCTCCAGGTCTGTCTGTTGAACACTCCCGTGGAGTATCTGGGAGAGTTTACACTCTCCAGTTGGAGTTCTGGGAGAGTCTAGGAGACTCTCCAGTTGGAGAGTCTGGTGTACACTCTCCAAGGTGTAAGGAAGAGTCTGTACACTCTCCAAGGTGTAGGGAAGAGTCTGTACACTCTCCAAGGTGTAGGGAAGAGTCTGTACACTCTCCAAGGTGTAGGGAAGAGTCTGTACACTCTCCAATAGTGTATGTGGAGAGTCCGGTTAACGCTCTCCAGTGTGAGAGTATAGTTGACACCCTCTAGGAGAGTCAGGTGGACACTCTCTACTAGAGTCTGGTGGACACTGTCAGTCAAGCCGGACCGGCAGTCAAACATCAGGTCTGATGACGTAACCCCTTGACTGCCGTCGTGTAAGATGATAATGTGTCGCAAATCTTAAATCGTGCAATACCGGTAACGTGCAACATAATCTCGTGCTAAATGACGTTCTACTGTACCTAACAACCGTTGTTAGGTAGGGGGCCGTAACAGAGCCCTTCTGGTCACTTCTGCCAGTGTGTCAATCATTGCTCTGTTACTCCCATCATACTCTTGCTTTGGCCTCCTGCTGTTCTGTGGTGGGTTATACATCACTGCAATTACCACCTTGGGACCTCTAGACTGTAGCATCCCTATGTAATCCCCAGCTTCTTCTCTGTCTCCTCTCTGCAGCTCGTCAAAATCCCATCGGTTTTTGATCATCGGTTTATCATCACGCACCTTAACTGACGATAAACGGTTTTTGATCAGCAGTGCCACTCCTCCACCCCCTCTGTTCCCTCTGTCTTTCCTCAGGATCTGGTATCCCATTGGAAAGATGGCATCTATTATCATACCTGTGAACTTGGTTTCTGTGAGAGCTGTTATGTAAGGTGATGCCTCTTTGACTCTTTCGTGCCACTCCTCCCACTTATTTGTTATTCCATCAGCATTGGTGTACCATACCTTCAGTTTCCTCTCTAATACTGTGTTTTGGGGGGTCTGTGAGGGTGAGGGTGGGGGACCTGGCAGTGTACTGTGGGATTCTATAGTGGAGTGTTGGGTGGGGGCTGTGAGTGTGAGTTGTAGTCCTTCCCTCTCTCTCCTTCAGCCCATGAATAAACACTGCCTTTGCCCTCTCCTCCTCCCATTGCCTTTCCCTCTGCAGCTCAGGTTCCTGTTTCTCCCTTTTTTTTCTGTTGCTCTTGGTGGCATGATCGTTCCTCTGCATTTGCCCTATTCCCCTCTCCACCTGCTCTCAGCTGCTCACCCCCTTCGCTCCTTGGCCCTGCTTGGTAGGCAGATACGGCCGTTGTGGAGAATGGGCTCCAACAATAACGTGGACTGTATGTTACTTATCTTCTTGATGAATCCAAGATGTCGCAGCCACCACCAACACCTTCTCAGGGGATCCATATATTGCCACACTCTCCACAGGGCTGTATGGAAAAAATATCACATATGAGTACATAATTATTGCCCCAAAGGAGCGTATGTCCATATTTCAGTCTTAGATGGACTGAAAGGCGTTTTACTCACTGTTTTGGACTAAAAAGTCCACGCATAACCGCCGTCGTGGGTAAAAATTGAATGTTCTTGAATACAAGAACTGCGCAGTTCCCTGTTTTAACCAGATCATCCAATTCTTACCTTGCTCGTGTAACTTTGAGCGATGGTGTTGGCTCCACCATATACGGCGGAAATGCTGTCTTGATTGTAGAATGCCGCTGAAGAATCACCGTCTTGTTTCGATGGAGTTCACTTGCGATTGTCTCTACTTTCTCCTTTTTGCAGTCTGAAGCTGCGCACACTTCTGAATATACTGCAATGTTGATGTTAATCACTAAACGCGCTGGAACAGAGTTCTTATCTTATTTCCCGACGTTAGTGGAGATTAAATGATATAACGGACGCGAACGAGTAATGTCTTTGTTGATTTACATCGCCTTGCGCCGCATGCGACTAGAGTCGTATGACCCGTTCTTGCGGTGGCCAAATTCAATCTGACCGCTCGTGCTGCTTTTTGCAGCCTCGTGCAGCCATGTGGTGCCACGAGGTGCCTCGTGTTGCTGTGGTCAGCACAATTCTTGACACACTGTTGACAGTACATCTGGCATGAATTAAATTGTTTATGCAGCCAGACGCGCCTCCTCTGGCCCTTTCCTAAGGGTGGAAAGGGTGAGGGCCCTTACCAAGGGTAGTAAGGGCGCATACCCCCCTCCTTTGGAGAATTTTCTCCACACTGGGGGGCAGCGAGAAATTCACTTAAAGTGAACTACTCATCACTTAACATTAATTTGATTTTCTCACTCGCCATCACTGCTGCTTGTCTTTTCTGAACAGCTTCAGTCTGTGTGGTTTCTGGAGAATCACTAATTTTTTTTTTTTTTCAACACTGTGTAATTCTAACGGCACTAATTTATCTATGGTCCGCTTATTCACTACACCTTTGCTCAAAACATCAACTGTCCTGATGATTCCATTTGCATCAGGATATATGGTCACAATTTTTCCAAGAGGCCAATGGGACCTCGGACCATCATTGTTAATAATCACTATGTCACCAGGTCTTAAGGACTTATAATTTTCTGAAACACCAGCTCCATAGAAGTGTTCTCTCAAGGAGGTGAGATAGTCTTCTCGCCAAATTTTCTCCCAGCGTTCAATCACTTTATTAAGGTGTTTGAATTTACGTCTGAGTTGTTCAGGTTCGAAATAAGTAGGATCCTCTATGATTTCTTTATCATTCATGGGAGGAACAGGTTCGAGCCTTCTGCCATGTAGTAAATGAGATGGACTTAACACTTCTAAATTGTCCAGATCATCGGTAACATACGTTAAAGGTCTGTTGTTGACTCTATTTTCTATTTCAGTTACGACTGTACGAAATTCTTCTAAGTCGATTCTCTGACGATGAAGAGTCTTCCTTAAACAACGTTTCACAATGCCTATCATTCTTTCGTAAAATCCGCCGTGCCATGGGGATTTAGGAGGAATGAATCTCCAACGACAATTGCGTTGATTCAGCATCTGTTGTACTTCAGGCTGCTCAAAAATCTTGTTTATGTAAGCAGCACCTGCAACAAAATTCGTTGCATTGTCTGATATCATCAGCCTGGGACATGCCCTTCTGGCTGCAAACCTTCTAAATAATTTGATGAAGGTTTCAGCAGACATATCAGTGGCTACTTCTAGATGTACTGCTCTAGTTGTAGCACAGGTGAACAAACAGATGTACACCTTGATAGGAACTTTGTCAACTGTCTTAGTTAAAATTATTGGTCCAGTGTAATCTACACCTGTCACTTCAAATGGAGTGACATGACATACTTTTTTCAGAAGGATATGGAGGTGGACCTGGATACTGACATACTCGCATATCATAATGACGACAAGTAATACAGTCTCTTGTTTGTTTCTTCACACTTTGTCGACCTTGAGGTATCCAGTAGGATTGACGTATATGACAAAGAGTGTCAGCTACACCACCATGTAACACGTTACTGTGGGCATTCTGAATAATCAGTCTTGTTAGCCAATGATTCTTGGGGATCAATACTGGATGTATTGTTTCCTTAGGTAGTGAAGAATTATGAATTCTTCCTCGACATCTTATAATTTTTTCTGAGTCGAGATAAAGTCCTAAAGAATTAATCATATCAGGTTTCTTTGGTGATTTATCCTGAGTTTCCAGAAATTTATACTCTGTAGAAAAAACATCTTTCTGTATTAACTTTATCCAGTATTTAATGGGTTCAAGTAATTCATAATTAGGTTTTATCCCTTTAATGAATTTAAAGACAAGAGCTGTAACTCTTAAGAGTTTACCCAAAGATGAGTATTTAGATCCATCAATGACTATTTCTTTTGTGTCTGTAGTGTTTAAACAGATTATTTCTGCTGTGTTCAAACAAACTGTTTCTTCTGGCATAATGTAAGCTTTTTGCTGTGGCCAGTTATTTTCATTAGAGAGCCAGTTAGGTCCGTGGAGCCATAATTTATTATCCACAAAGTTCTTGAGTGGGACACCACGTGACAACATGTCAGCTGGATTCTCTTGTGTAGAGACGTGGAGAAAGAGATAGTCTCTCTGCATCTCTCTTATTTCTGCTACTCTATTATGTACATAGACCAACTTACTCTTATTATTTCTTAACCACTGGAGAACTGCTTCATTGTCACTCCAGATCACAGTTTTTTCAATAGTGAGATGATCAAGTACTTTGTTGAGATAGACAGCTAATTTTGTACCTACATAGAGTGCTGTCAGTTCCAATTGTGGTACTGTTCTGACCTTCAAGGGTGCAACCCTGGCCTTTGAAGTAATTAAAGTACTTCCTTCAGCGTTACTCATGTAAGCTACAGCGCCATAACCTCTGGTTGACGCATCACAGAACACATGTAATGTGTACTTGTTTCCCTCTTGACCTATTTGTCTGGGAAATTTAATTTGATGAAGTTGTTTAAACTCCTTGGACATTTCATCCCATTCTTGACTCATTTCTTGAGGCAAATTCTCATCCCAACCTATTTTGAGCTTCCATGCTTCTTGAACAAGCATTTTACCTTTTATGGTAATTGGTGAGACGAGTCCTAGAGGATCAAAACATTGTGATACCTCTGACAGTAAACTACGTTTAGTAAGTGTACTGCTTGATTTATTGTTTATCCTTTTGAGACTCAAAGTGTCTTCCTGTGTATTCCAATTAAGTCCAAGCATGTTGTTGCATTCAGGAATTTCAGCTTCAGGGAAATCTTCTTTGATAAGTTCCCTTAATTGATTTGAATTAGTATTCCACATCCTTAGAGGCATATTTGCTTCTTTCATCTCCTTGTTAGCTTCTCTGTATAAGGATTTCAAATCCTCCTCTTTATTCACAGTACCTTGAAGATTGTCCACATAGAAACTTTTCTTTAAGATTTCTTTGAAGGGACTTTCAGATTTCTTCAAATGTGTATTAAGAGTAGCTTCTAGTAAGAATGGAGAGGATGTTGCACCAAATAATACTGACTTGAAACGATAAGTTTTCACAGGACTTTGAGGATCATGTGGATTTTCTGGCCACAAGAATCGAGTATAATCTCTATCTATTTCTTGTAGTCCTACTCTTAAGAAAGCTTTGGAAATATCAGCCGTGTAGTCATATGGATTTCATAAACACGTCTCCAAGCTTCTCAGTTAGTGAGGGTCCGGTCATCAGACAGTCATTAAGGCTTGCTACATCTTTATTTGCACGTGCGCTGCAATTGTATACAACACGTAGTGGAGTGGTTTCAGAATTTTTCCTGACTCCGTGGTGCGGTAGATAATGAGCATCTGTCTTCAACTTATCTTCGACTATTTCCTCAATGAATTTATTGTCTAACTGTTCTTGTATGATATTATCATAGACAGTCAGCAGCTCTGGATTCTTCCTGAGCTCATGTATTTGTGCTTTCATTTGTCCGAAAGCCATGCGATAATTGCTAGGTAGATGTGGTGGATTTAATTTCCATGGTAACCTAACCCAATACTGTCCATCTTCATATTTGACAGTGTCCAAATATTGGTTATAAGTCTCAGACTCCTGTGGGCTTGGTTTATTTACATCTATACCTATCGCATCTAAATCCCACAACTTATCAACTGGTTCATTCATTTCTTCCAGTAATGATAATTTTTGCTGTGGTACATGATCAGTAGTTATTCTTGTAACTAGTACATTTTCTACTGAATCAATTTCAGCTTCTTTCCCGCTTTGAGAGGGAATTGGACCACATATCATATGGCCTCCAGCTGTTTTCAGCAAGTGAACATCATGTTTACTTACTATATTTTCCACAAAACAGTGATAGTAATCACTTCCAATGATTAAATCAATTGGACTAATTGTGTCCGTCTGTATGTCAGGACAGGCTAACTTGACCTTGGCCGCCTTCAGTGCTGCAACTGTATCTCTTAATCCCCGGATCTGCACTGACTTGTCTTTTTCCTGTTTCCTAGACCAACAGTGAATCTGGCTAGGTCATATTTCTGCTTACCAGAACTTTGGAAAAATCCAGCTATTTCTAACTGTATTTTGGCATGGGGTTGTTTATTCAGTTTTTGCAACACTGTTCGTCTTATAAAAGACCTTTGTGATCCTTGATCAAATAATGTTAGCACCTTGGTTTTGTGTAATTTATTGGATAACTCTACTGAGCTATTGGGAGGCAGTCGATTTAGACTTATCTCTCACATTTAATGCTGCTGTTTGTTGACTTCCTGATTCTGTGGAAGTCGGTTGTTCAGCATAAGTGCTTGGGCATAATGCTGTATGATGCATTCCCTTGCATTTAAAACACTTCTTCAGTGAGCATTTACCTCCCTTGTGTTCACCTAAACACTTAGTGCACCTTCTCAGCTGTTGAGCACGTTGTTTCCGTGCCTCCATTGTTGTGTATTGAATGCAATACTGTGCCCAATGTGTTCCATCACAAAGTACACATTTTGGAGTACGTTTATGTGTGACAGTCTGTTTACTGTCTGTTGTGTTCACAGCTTGATAAGTGCCTACATGGGATTTCCCATTATGTGGTTTAGTGTGAGTAGGTACACTCTTCTTGTACTGAGTTGAAGGTTTATTATCCACAACAGGATTGGTGGATTTTTCATCTTGTCTCGTTGCTTGCATGCATGAGACTATCGTTTGTAAACCCTTGCTAATTTCTTCACAAGTGAAATAGCGTTTATTGAACATAATATTTAAACGTTCAATGGTTTGTGTTGACAGTTTATCTTGTATAATACCACTGATAAACCAATCACATTGCCTTAGATCATATTTAACTCCTAGAGTTCTGAGACTATTGTCTAATGTGATCCTAAATGACTGTAAGTCTGAAAGACAATGTTTGGGTGGTTTCAAGCTTGATATTAAGACTGCATGTCTAACCCTGGATTTGTCAGCATCAAGATAATTATCTGCTAAGACACGTAAAGCTAGAGCATAATTGCCTTTGACCACCGGAAATGATTTAATCAGTTCATAGGGTTCACCTTTCACGAGATATCTGAGATAATTGAACTTAGCAATCTCATCTATGTCAGTACGTGAATTCACTAAAGAATTAAACCCACTAATGAACTCTTCATAATCATTACCTTCAAAAATAGGCATAGCCAATTTGGGAAGAGTTGGTAAGGTAACACCAGGTGTGACAGGTGTCGCAGGTGTGTGGACAGGTGTGGAGACAGGTGTCTGCTGACCACTGGCTGTAGGTCTCTGTGACAAAGTTTTGCGGCAGATAGCCTGTATTCCTGTCCACCTTAATTGTTGTCCACTAAAGGCATCCAAGACACTTTTAATTTCTTCCTCTGTCGGATTGGAATCTAGAAATTCCTTTTCGTAAATCTCGTAGCCTGAATTAATGATTTCCAGACGTTTATCAAATAATTGAGATTTAATTTCCAACTGATCATAGTCTATATTTGTGTCTTGGGTTAAACCTATACAGACTGAAATTAATTGCTCCAATTGAGTAATTTTCGTCTGTAACGTGCTGAATTTTGTGGTTAATGACGACATTTTGCTAGTATAATGACTAACAGCACACTTAGAGTGTTTAAAAACTCCAGCTGAGTTTGTTTAGACTGCGTCAGACACTACTGACCCACTAACCTGTCTTTCAAGGTCAGTGACCTTGAGGTGCAGAGTACATATGGACGAAACAACACGAAGGTTTGTTTATGTCCTGAATTGCTGTCTCAGCTAAACTGAGTCTCACCACTGACGTCACTTCACACATGAAAATATTTCACTGTATACACATTACACATATATTCAATGTTTATATACATACATATGTCACTGTTACAATGTTAATTAATATGAAAGTTTAAACTTAATATCACTTCCTATATTATATAAGAGACAACATAATACACAGTTTCTTCTCTTAATTTGTGTCTATAAACATTATAAACACTGTGTGTATATATAAACTGTTTATACTATACACATTCACAGACCAGCCATGTGCCAGTCAATCTGCTTCTCTGCTGACTTAAGCAGAAATTGAAGTGTTGCTCCCGCGTGGGTGAGTGGGGTAGTGGGGGAGTGGCCCCCCAGAAGTACTGTCCCCCAACCTTGGGTGACCCGACTACCGTTTTCTTCCTGGGTGTCGGGTGAGCGCCTGCCGGCTCTCGTTTTCTATACCTCGCGAGAGCTTCCCATACTCTTTGATTGAGAGTAGGGACCCATATATTCTGGTTTCTTCTGTAAAAACAATAGTTTTACAGCTTTTCTCGAAGGACCTTGGATCGTAGACATTTATACACTGTAGTATAAGTCTCTGGACCACCATGTGGCCACTCTCCTGGTTCGAATACGATCAACGTTCGATTCGTAATGACCAAACTTCCGGTTCGTAATGAACAAACATCCGGTTCGTAAGGACCAAAATCCGGTTCGTAAGGACCAACTTGTGGAGAATGGGCTCCAACAATAACGTGGACTGTATGTTACTTATCTTCTTGATGAATCCAAGATGTCGCAGCCACCACCAACACCTTCTCAGGGGATCCATATATTGCCACACTCTCCACAGGGCTGTATGGAAAAAATATCACATATGAGTACATAATTATTGCCCCAAAGGAGCGTATGTCCATATTTCAGTCTTAGATGGACTGAAAGGCGTTTTACTCACTGTTTTGGACTAAAAAGTCCACGCATAACCGCCGTCGTGGGTAAAAATTGAATGTTCTTGAATACAAGAACTGCGCAGTTCCCTGTTTTAACCAGATCATCCAATTCTTACCTTGCTCGTGTAACTTTGAGCGATGGTGTTGGCTCCACCATATACGGCGGAAATGCTGTCTTGATTGTAGAATGCCGCTGAAGAATCACCGTCTTGTTTCGATGGAGTTCACTTGCGATTGTCTCTACGTTTCTCCTTTTTGCAGTCTGAAGCTGCGCACACTTCTGAATATACTGCAATGTTGATGTTAATCACTAAACACGCTGGAACAGAGTTCTTATCTTATTTCCCGACGTTAGTGGAGATTAAATGATATAACGGACGCGAACGAGTAATGTCTTTGTTGATTTACATCGCCTCGCGCCGCATGACGACTAGAGTCGTATGACCCGTTCTTGCGGTGGCCAAATTCAATCTGACCGCTCGTGCTGCTTTTTGCAGCCTCGTGCAGCCATGTGGTGCCACGAGGTGCCTCGTGTTGCTGTGGTCAGCACAATTCTTGACACACTGTTGACAGTACATCTGGCATGAATTAAATTGTTTATGCAGCCAGACGCGCCTCCTCTGGCCCTTTCCTAAGGGTGGAAAGGGTGAGGGCCCTTACCAAGGGTAGTAAGGGCGCATACCCCCCTCCTTTGGAGAATTTTCTCCACAGCCGTAGCCTAAGTTATATCTCCTTCCTTCCCGATGGGCCCCCTTGATGCTGTGTCTTTACTGGTCAATACCCCTGTAACCTGCTTCAGCCTGTTTACCTCATCTTCTAGGCCCCTTATTCTGGCTACTGCATCTTCACCTTGTGACTCCCAATTCTTCTTCTCCTCCAACCTCTTTTCCAGTTTCACAGAAAGCTCTCTCTCCATTTTTGCAGGAAGCTCTTCTAGTTTTCTCTCCCACTCTTGTCCCATCCTTTTGCACTGCTCTTCCATCCATTCTTCCTTACCAGAGCTATTCTCCTCTGGTCCCTTGGTCCTGCAAGTCCCTACCACCAGTTTTTTTTTCTGGGGGGAGAGTGAAAGAGGAAGGGGAGAGGTAGAGAAAGAGAGAGAGGGGGGATTAGGGGACTAAGAGAGAAGGGGGAGGGAAGGGGGAGAAGGAGAGATATGCAGAGGTGGGGGGAGAGAGAGAGAGAGAGAGAGAGAGAGAGAGAGAGAGAGAGAGAGAGAGAGAGAGAGAGAGAGAGAGAGAGAGAGAGGATTTGGGGACTAGGAGAAGGGGGGAGGGAAGGGTAGAGAAAGAGAGATAAGAGAGGTAGAGATGGGGAGGGAGGGAGAGCTGGGGAGAGAGAGGGATGGGGAGAGGGAGAGAGATGGGGAGAGAGATGGGAGAGGGGGAGAGAGATGGGGAGACAGAGAGAGAGATAGGGGAGAGAGAGAGAGGTGGGGGAGAGAGGAGGTGGGGAGAGAGAAAGGTGGGGAGAGAGAGGGGGAGAGGAGTCAGGGGGCAAGGGAGTGTGTGAGGTAGAGGAGAGTGTAAGGAAGTGGGTGGGTGGAAGAGTGGAAAGGTCTGGGAGGGGATGAGGGAGGGGGATGAGTGAGGGGAGGCGATAGAGGCAGGGGTATGTTGGTGGGGGGAGGGAGGGAGAGAGGATGTGTCAGATCAGCTTTCAGAAGGTGTGAAACCCTTGTGTGTGTGTTTGTATGCCCGCGCATCTATGTTTGTGTCCCAGAAAATACTCCTCACTTCTATTTGCTAATACTTATATTTATATTTACTTATATTTACTAATACTAGTAAATCTAAAAATTATGATACTCTACTAAGCTCTACAGTGCCTAAACCCGTGTGTGTGTGTGTGTGTGTGTGTGTGTGTGTTTGATGTCCCTCACTAGTTTCCCACACATTCATCAATCCTATCTCCACCTTATCAATGTTGTTTTTACTCTAATTCAGGTAATAGCTGGCAGGAGTGAGTGACCCTTAGCTACCAGTGTCAGAGACCATACTCGCGGTATGCTACCCCACATTTTGCTTGTTAACCAACCTTTCTTAACTCTTGACTTTTTGACTTTCGTCACTCGCTTTGTACTTCGTATATTTGTACCCGTGTGGCAACAGTGCCTGCTAGGCCTCAAACGATTTGGCACTTTCAAATTTTCTTGTGTAATTTCAGGCTTCCTCTCGCCTTTTTTTAGCTAATAACTTTGGTTATCACTTGTGGGGTTGTTCACTGACCCTGTCACTACCACTGTCACTACCACTGTCACTACCACTGTCACTACCACTGTCACTACCACTGTCACTACCACTGTCACTACCACTGCCACTACCACTGTCACTACCACTGTCACTACCACTGTCACTACCACTGCCACTACCACTGTCACTACCACTGTCACTACCACTGTCACTACCACTGTCACTACCACTGTCACTACCACTGTCACTACCACTGTCACTACCACTGTCACTACCACTGCCACTACCATGTCACTACCACTGTCACTACCACTGTCACTACCACTGTCACTACCACTGTCACTACCACTGTCACTACCACTGTCACTACCACTGCCACTACCACTGTCACTACCACTGTCACTACCACTGTCACTACCACTGTCACTACCACTGTCACTACCACTGTCACTACCACTGCCACTACCACTGTCACTACCACTGTCACTGTCACTACCACTGTCACTACCACTGTCACTACCACTGTCACTACCACTGTCACTACCACTGTCACTACCACTGCCACTACCACTGTCACTACCACTGTCACTACCACTGTCACTACCACTGTCACTACCACTGTCACTACCACTGTCACTACCACTGTCACTACCACTGCCACTACCACTGTCACTACCACTGTCACTACCACTGTCACTACCACTGTCACTACCACTGTCACTACCACTAGCTTCTCTAGGAGCTAATGCACGCCATAAAAACACTAAGATTCTCGGAGCCTTGTGTCCCACTACACTCTACCGCGGTGTGTGTGTACTCACCTAGTTGTACTCACCTAGTTGTGGTTGCAGGGGTCGAGACATAGCTCCTGGCCCCGCCTCTTCACTGGCCGCTACTGGGTCACTCTCCCTGCGCCATGAGCTTTATCATACCTCTTCTTAAAGCTGTGTATGGAACCTGCCTCCACTACATCGCTTCCCAAGCTATTCCACTTCCCGACTACTCTGTGACTGAAGAAATACTTCCTAACATCCCTGTGATTCATCTGAGTCTTCAACTTCCAACTGTGTCCCCTTGTTGCTGTGTCCCATCTTTGGAACATTCTGTCTCTATCAATCTTGTCAATTCCTCTCAGTATCTTATATGTCGTTATCATGTCCCCCTATCTCTCCTGTCCTCCAGTGTCGTCAGGTCGATTTCCCTTAACCTCTCCTCGTAGGACATACCCTTAGCTCCGGGACTAGTCTTGTTGCAAACCTTTGCACTTTCTCTAGTTTCTTTACGTGCTTGGATAAATGTGGGTTCCAAACTGGTGCTGCTTACTCCAATATGGGCCTAACGTACACAGTGTACGGGGTCCTGAACGATTCCTTATTAAGATGTCGGAATGCTGTTCTTAGGTTTGCTAGGCGCCCGTATGCTGCAGCAGTTATTTGGTTGATGTGCGCCTCAGGAGATGTGCCTGGTGTTATACTCACCCCAAGATCTTTTCCTTGATTGAAGTTTGTAGTCTCTGGCCCCCTAGACTGTACTCCGTCTGCGGTCTTCTTTGCCCTTCCCCAATCTTCATGACTTTGCACTTGGTTGGGTTGAACTCCAGGAGCCAATTGCTGGACCAGACTTGCAGCCTATCCAGATCCCTTTGTAGTTCTGCCTGGTCCTCTTCCGATTGAATTCTTCTCATCAACTTCACATCATTTGCAAACAGGGACACTTCGGAGTCTATTCCTTCCGTCATGTCGTTCACAAACACCAGAAACAGCACCGGTCCTAGGACTGACCCCTGTGGCACCCCACTCGTCACCGGCGCCCACTCTGACACCTCGCCACGAACCATGACTCGCTGCTGTCTTCCTGACAGGTATTCCCTGATTCATTGTAGTGCCTTCCCTGTTATCCCTGCATGGTCCTCCAGCTTCTGCACTAATCTCTTGTGTGGGACTGTGTCAAACGCCTTCTTACAGTCCAAGAATATGCAATCTACTCACCCCTCTCTCTCTTGTCTTACTGCTGTCACCCTGTCATATGTGTGTGTATGTGTGTGTGTGTGTGTGTGTGTTTGTGTGTGTGTGTGTGTGTGTGTGTGTGTGTGTACGCTTGAGTTTTTGCATGGTAGTATACATGTGGTAATTAACTCAAGTATTCTTAGTGGACTTTCTTTTGAATTTAAATCCCACTCTGGATTTTTATAAAGACGCCAACCCCCTCCAGGCTGTCACTGAGACGAGGCAACTCTGACAATACACTGATTGAGATAAAGGGAGGGAGAGAGAGAGAGCAAAAGAGGGGAAGATAGAGAAAGAGGGAGAGAAATAGGAGGGAGAGAGAGAGCGAGAGAGAGAGAGAGAGAGAGAGAGAGAGAGAGAGAGAGAGAGAGAGAGAGAGAGAGAGAGAGAGAGAGAGAGAGAGAGAGAGACAGACAGACAGACAGACAGACAGAATGACAGGGAGAGAGAAAGAGGGAGAAAGAGACAGAGAGAGAGACAGAGAGACAGAGGCCTGGAAGGATTTTAAGTGACAGGAGCATGAATACATTAAAATAGACACTCTCTCTTTTTCTTTTCTCTCTCCCTCTCCTTCTCTTGTTTCTCACACATTTTCTCTCTACCTCGTCTATAATCATTTTCTTGGTTACATAAGCATCGTTTGAGTGGAAAATGGAAGCCTGTTAAATGTTTTACACTCTGACAGTAGGCTGGTAGACACCAACTATCCAGGGAGATACTACCATCCTATCGCCTGGATGTGATTTTGTGAAATATAATTTTGTTAAATGCAGCAGCAGACTCTGGAAATAGTAGACAACAACTATTCTGGGAGGTAAAATCCTCCTGTCATATTAGAGTGGAATACAAAAAAGACATTTAAGGGTTTTGCTCTCTGGCAGAATTTAACTATCCATAAGTACAATGGTTTAATCACATAGTGAAACTAAAACCTGTTAAAAGATTTCCACTCTGTCATACGAATATAAAACTAATATAATTTTAACCTTTTGGATTTTTTTTGTATAAATGTAAGTACTGATTACCTACGTACATTGATTCACAGAAAAATTAATGGAGGATTCTGAAAAGTATTGGAGTGGAATGGCGGCGTCTTCAAATATTGGAGAATTAGAGTGATAGATAATGTTTAATGTTGTTGTAATAAACAACCTGCCACCATGATCCTCTTACCCAAGAGAGAAGAATACAACAACAAGGAGAATATTGAGCAGAGTGAGTGTTGTTTAACCAGCCCTGCAAGAACTCTTCAGACACCTTAAAGAAA
>WNWK01042269.1:0-16059 GCA_009830355.1 Cherax destructor | reverse complement strand
TTTTTTAAATTTTGGGACACTGGCACACCCCTTCCAAAAATGGCCTTGGACCCTGAAAGGGTTAATGACTGTTTTTAAATTTTATTTTAAATTTTTTTTTAAATTTGTTTTTAAATTTTATTTTTTTTAAATTTGTGTAAAATTGGCCAAATTACTAACTTCTGTGCACTTTATTGGGTTCTTCTAATAGTTGATTGAGCAGGTTCTTGGGCTCAGTTGATAAATCAGAAGGCATGCTACAAATAGCAAAAAATTGATCAATTTTTAAAAATAGACTCAGTGAGAGAAATTGCCCATGCATAAATTGTGCTCTGACCGTAAACTTCTCTGCTGCATAATTTTAAAAAAAATTCATCATTTTGTGCTTTTGGTCCTTTTTTTTTTTTTTTTTTTTTTTTTTTTTTTTTTTAACACATCGGCCGTCTCCCACCAAGGCAGGGTGACCCAAAAAGAAAGAAAATACTTTAATCATCATTCAACACTTTCACCTCACTCATACATAATCACTGTCTTTGCAGAGGTGCTCAGATACGACAGTTTAGAAGTCCATCCAAATTGCCAATATCCCAAACCCCTCCTTTAACCCTTTGGGGGTTGCAAGGCCCTCTCCCAAACTCGTTCTCAGGGTCGCAAATTTTTCGGAAAAAAAAAAATTTCTTATGAAATGATAGAGAATCTTTTTCTGATCATAACGCCACCAAAATTATGAAAATTGATGGAAAACTAACATAATTATGCTCTCACGAAGTTAGCTGTATCGATGACATTTACGCATCGGCGATTTCGCCCACTTTGTGCCCTATTTTCGGCAAATTCCAATGTTTTAGTCTTCTAAAATTATAGCTATTTCGCTAGAATTCCATTTGTTCTATCAACTGAATATAAGAAACCGCCAATTTACCGATTTCAACTACCCAATAAGGTGGTCAGAAATTGGCAATTTGGCCAATTTCACACAAATTTCAAAAGATGCCAATTTCAAAATAGGGTCCAGAATAAACAAGACAGACATTCCTGGCACTCAAATAACATTTTATCAGTTCATTAGTCACGTCTCCAGGGCCCCCTCTTACATTACTTTTGCTTTCCATTTTGAATTTTTATTCTCACAAAAAATAGAAGATTTACTGTTATTTATACAACTGCACCATTGTAAAAATGGTATAAATAATATCAGTGCACTTGTGCAAGAATATTATACTACCCAGTTGATGTGTATTGGACGCATGGCGTGATTTGTTTACTCTTGAACATCGACAAAAATCGAACATTTTCACTACTTTGCGCTCAGTTTCAAGGTACTTGTCATCAAGAAACCAGTCAAAATTATCTCTATTTTTGTAATATATCATCCATTCTATCAAATAAGATTAAGGAAACGAGTATACAAGCATAAATACTATACGAAAATAGATTGCAAAGTCGCTGTTTTAAACCAAAAACACGGTCAGTTTTTTTTTCATTATGCACTGTACTCAACTATTTGTACTCACCTATTTGTGGTTGCAGGGGTCGAGTCATAGCTCCTGGCCCTGCCTCTTCACTGATTGCTACTAGGTCCTCTCTCTCCCTGCTCCATGAGCTTTATCAAACCTCGTCTTAAAACTATGTATAGTTCCTGCCTCCACTACGTCGCTTTCTAGGCTGTTCCACTTCCTGACAACTCTATGACTGAAGAAATACTTCCTAACATCCCTTTGACTCATAGGAGTCTTCAACTTCCAATTGTGACCCCTTGTTTCTGTGTCCCCTCTCTGGAACATCTTGTCTCTGTCCACCTTATCTATTCCTCGCAGTATTTTATATGTCGTATCATGTCTCCCTAACCCTCCTGTACTCTAGTGTCGTCAGGCCGATTTCCCTTAACCTTTCTTCGTAGGACAATCCCCTTAGCTCTGGGACTAGTCTTGTTGCAAACCTCTGCACTTTCTCTAATTTCTTGACGTGCTTGACCAGGTGTGGGTTCCAAACTGGTGCTGCATACTCCAGTATGGGCCTGACGTATATGGTGTACAGAGTCTTGAATGATTCCTTAGTGAGGTATTGGAATGCTATTCTTAGGTTTGCCAGCCGCCCGTATGCTGCAGCAGTTATCTGATTGATGTGTGCCTCAGGAGATGTGCTCGGTATTATACTCACCCCAAGATCTTTTTCCTTGAGTGAGGTTTGCAGCCTTTGGCCACCTAGACTATACTCTGTCTGCGGTCTTCTTTGCCCTTCCCCGATCTTCATGACTTTACATTTGGCAGGGTTAAATTCTAGGAGCCAGTTACTGGACCAGGCTTGTAGCCTGTCCAGGTCTATTTGTAGTCCTGCCTGATCCTTGACTGATTTAATTCTTTTCATTAACTTCACATCATCTGCAAACAGGGACACTTCTGAGTCTATCCCTTCTGTTATGTCATTCACATATACCAAAAACAGTACAGGTCCTAGAACTGACCCTTGTGGAACCCCACTCGTCACAGGTGCCCACTCTGACACCTCGTCACGTACCATGACTCGTTGTTGCCTCCCTCTCAGATATTCTCTGATCCATTGCAGTGCCTTTCCTGTTACGTGTGCCTGATCCTCTAGCTTTGCATTAACCTCTTGTGAGCAACTGTGTCGAACGCCTTCTTGCAGTCCAAGAAAATGCAGTCTATCCACCCCTCTCTCTCGTGTCTTACTTCTGTTACCTTGTCATAAAACTCCAGTAGGTTTGTGACACAGGATTTTCCTTCCCTGAAACCGTGCTGGTTGTCGTTTATAAGCTTGTGTCTTTCTAGGTGCTCCACCACTCTCCTCCTGATGATCTTCTCCATGACTTTGCATACTATACATGTCAGTGACACAGGTCTATAGTTTAATGCCTCGTGTCTGTCTCCTTTCTTAAAAATTGGGACTACATTTGCCATCTTCCACGCCTCAGGTAGTTGCCCAGTTTCAATGGATGTGTTGAAGATTTTTGTTAGTGGCACACACAACATCTCTGCTCCCTCTCTAAGGACCCACAGAGAAATGGTGTCAGGTTCCACCGCTTTTGAGGTATCGAGTTCACATAGCAGCTTCTTCACCTCCTCCTCGGTTGTGTGTATTTCATCCAGCACTTGTTGGTAAACCTCCCTATTCTGAATTCCTGGAGTCCTTCCTGTCTCCTCTGTAAATACTTCTTTAAATCTCATGTTGAGCTCCTCACATACCTTTTGGTCGTTTCTTGTGAACTCCCCACCTTCCTTCCTCAGCCTGATTACCTGGTCCTTGACTGTTGTTTTCCTCCTGGTGTGGCTATACAACAGCTTCGGGTCAGACTTGACTTTTGATGCTATATCATTTTCATATTGTCGCTGAGCCTCCCTTCTTACCTGTGCATATTCGTTTCTGGCTCTTCGGCTAATCTCTTTATTTTCCTGGGTCCTTTGACTTCTGTACTTTTTCCATTCTCTATTACACTTAGTTTTTGCCTCCCTACACCTCTGGGTGAACCAAGGACTCGTTCTGGTCTTCCCATTACTTCCGTTTCCCTTGGGGACAAACCTCTCCTCTGCCTCTTTGCATTTGGTTGTCACATATTCCATCATTTTTTTTACTGGTTTTCCTGCCAATTCTCTCTCCCACTGAACATCTTGTAGGAAGTTCCTCATGCCTGTGTAGTTCCCCCTTTGTAGTTTCGTTTCTCCCTTCCTATTCCTGCTCCCCTCTCCACTTGTAGCTCAACTATATAATCAAAACACAGAACCAAATGATCACTAGCTCCAAGGGGCCTTTCATATGTGATATCCTCGATGTCCGGACTACTCAAGGTGAATACTAGGTCCAGTCTTGCTGGATCATCCCCACCTCTCTCTCTGGTAGTGTCTCTAACATGTTGATGCATGAGGTTTTCCAGTACCACATCCATCATCTTGGCTCTCCATGATTCAGGACCCCCGTGGGGCTCCAGGTTTTCCCAATCAATCTCTTTGTGATTGAAATCACCCATAACTAGTAACTTTCTTCTCCCCAAGTGGGCTCTTCTGGCTACCTCGGCTAGTGTGTCTACCATTGCTCTGTTGCTCTCGTCGTATTCTTCTCTTGGCCTCCTGCAGTTCTGTGGCGGGTTGTACATTACAGCAATTACCACCTTATGGCCCTCAGACTGAATTGTTCCTACTATGTAGTCCCTTTCGCCCATTCCATCCATTCCTTCCACTTCCTCAAATCCCCACCTGTTCTTAATGAGCAGTGCAGGATTTTTTTTATACTGCGCACACTGACCGCACTGACCCATTCTCTCACATCTAGGCCTACCAGCCTGTTTCCACTTGATTTGAGGGTGCTAGAATTTAGGCATACTAGTACGACGAAAACCCTGGTGCGTAAGCTGTACTAGTATGGCTGAAACCCCAAAAGGGTTAAAGTGCAGACATTGTACTTTCCATTTCCAGGACTCAAGTCCGGCTAACTGGTTTGCCTGAATCCCTTTACAAAATATTACCCTTCTCACACTCCAACAGCTCGTCAGGTCCCAAAAACCATTCGTCTCCATTCACTCCTATGTAAAACGCTCACGCACACTTGCTGGAAGTCCAAGCCCCTTGCCCACAAAACCTCCTTTACCCCTGCCCTCCAACCTTTTTGAGGACGACCTCTACCTTCAGAAAAATATTCTCTAGTAGAAAAAATGTATACAGTACGTATATAAATTTTTAAAAATGTGGACACAGCAATTTTAGTTTTGGGGATTTTGGCACTGAAGAGGTTAAAGATACTTACAATGCTGAATTAAGCTCAGATAGCCTGACCGAGCTTAATACAATTGCCATGGGCTTGGAAAGTATCCATGCATAAAGCAAGAGATGCCTGTATTTAGTATCATGCATTGATTACATTTTACTCTTACTTGATTATTTCAATTAGTTTTTGGGATCCATGCAACATAAGCCACAAAAAACTAACCCTTATTGATAGATATGAGGAAGAGAGGAGATATAATAAAAATAAGTGTGGTGACGTTATTTAAATTGTGACTCTAGCATGATCTGATAAGTGGTAATTCAGACACTTCAAGCAGGAGTGGTAATTCAGACACTTCAAGCAGGAGTGGTAATTCAGACACTTCAAGCAGGAGTGGTAATTCAGACACTTCAAGCAGGAGTGGTAATTCAGACACTTCAAGCAGGAGTGGTAATTCAGACACTTCAAGCAGGAGTGGTAATTCAGACACTTCAAGCAGGAGTGGTAATTCAGACACTTCAAGCAGGAGTGGTAATTCAGACACTTCAAGCAGGAGTGGTAATTCAGACACTTCAAGCAGGAGTGGTAATTCAGACACTTCAAGCAGGAGTGGTAATTCAGACACTTCAAGCAGGAGTGGTAATTCAGACACTTCAAGCAGGAGTGGTAATTCAGACACTTCAAGCAGGAGTGGTAATTCAGACACTTCAAGCAGGAGTGGTAATTCAGACACTTCAAGCAGGAGTGGTAATTCAGACACTTCAAGCAGGAGTGGTAATTCAGACACTTCAAGCAGGAGTGGTAATTCAGACACTTCAAGCAGGAGTGGTAATTCAGACACTTCAAGCAGGAGTGGTAATTCAGACACTTCAAGCAGGAGTGGTAATTCAGACACTTCAAGCAGGAGTGGTAATTCAGACACTTCAAGCAGGAGTGGTAATTCAGACACTTCAAGCAGGAGTGGTAATTCAGACACTTCAAGCAGGAGTGGTAATTCAGACACTTCAAGCAGGAGTGGTAATTCAGACACTTCAAGCAGGAGTGGTAATTCAGACACTTCAAGCAGGAGTGGTAATTCAGACACTTCAAGCAGGAGTGGTAATTCAGACACTTCAAGCAGGAGTGGTAATTCAGACACTTCAAGCAGGAGTGGTAATTCAGACACTTCAAGCAGGAGTGGTAATTCAGACACTTCAAGCAGGAGTGGTAGTTCAGACACTTCAAGCAGGAGTGGTAGTTCAGACACTTCAAGCAGGAGTGGTAGTTCAGACACTTCAAGCAGGAGTGGTAGTTCAGACACTTCAAGCAGGAGTGGTAATTCAGACACTTCAAGCAGGAGTGGTAATTCAGACACTTCAAGCAGGAGTGGTAATTCAGACACTTCAAGCAGGAGTGGTAATTCAGACACTTCAAGCAGGAGTGGTAATTCAGACACTTCAAGCAGGAGTGGTAATTCAGACACTTCAAGCAGGAGTGGTAATTCAGACACTTCAAGCAGGAGTGGTAATTCAGACACTTCAAGCAGGAGTGGTAATTCAGACACTTCAAGCAGGAGTGGTAATTCAGACACTTCAAGCAGGAGTGGTAATTCAGACACTTCAAGCAGGAGTGGTAATTCAGACACTTCAAGCAGGAGTGGTAATTCAGACACTTCAAGCAGGAGTGGTAATTCAGACACTTCAAGCAGGAGTGGTAATTCAGACACTTCAAGCAGGAGTGGTAATTCAGACACTTCAAGCAGGAGTGGTAATTCAGACACTTCAAGCAGGAGTGGTAATTCAGACACTTCAAGCAGGAGTGGTAATTCAGACACTTCAAGCAGGAGTGGTAATTCAGACACTTCAAGCAGGAGTGGTAATTCAGACACTTCAAGCAGGAGTGGTAATTCAGACACTTCAAGCAGGAGTGGTAATTCAGACACTTCAAGCAGGAGTGGTAATTCAGACACTTCAAGCAGGAGTGGTAATTCAGACACTTCAAGCAGGAGTGGTAATTCAGACACTTCAAGCAGGAGTGGTAATTCAGACACTTCAAGCAGGAGTGGTAATTCAGACACTTCAAGCAGGAGTGGTAATTCAGACACTTCAAGCAGGAGTGGTAATTCAGACACTTCAAGCAGGAGTGGTAATTCAGACACTTCAAGCAGGAGTGGTAATTCAGACACTTCAAGCAGGAGTGGTAATTCAGACACTTCAAGCAGGAGTGGTAATTCAGACACTTCAAGCAGGAGTGGTAATTCAGACACTTCAAGCAGGAGTGGTAATTCAGACACTTCAAGCAGGAGTGGTAATTCAGACACTTCAAGCAGGAGTGGTAATTCAGACACTTCAAGCAGGAGTGGTAATTCAGACACTTCAAGCAGGAGTGGTAATTCAGACACTTCAAGCAGGAGTGGTAATTCAGACACTTCAAGCAGGAGTGGTAATTCAGACACTTCAAGCAGGAGTGGTAATTCAGACACTTCAAGCAGGAGTGGTAATTCAGACACTTCAAGCAGGAGTGGTAATTCAGACACTTCAAGCAGGAGTGGTAATTCAGACACTTCAAGCAGGAGTGGTAATTCAGACACTTCAAGCAGGAGTGGTAATTCAGACACTTCAAGCAGGAGTGGTAATTCAGACACTTCAAGCAGGAGTGGTAATTCAGACACTTCAAGCAGGAGTGGTAATTCAGACACTTCAAGCAGGAGTGGTAATTCAGACACTTCAAGCAGGAGTGGTAATTCAGACACTTCAAGCAGGAGTGGTAATTCAGACACTTCAAGCAGGAGTGGTAATTCAGACACTTCAAGCAGGAGTGGTAATTCAGACACTTCAAGCAGGAGTGGTAATTCAGACACTTCAAGCAGGAGTGGTAATTCAGACACTTCAAGCAGGAGTGGTAATTCAGACACTTCAAGCAGGAGTGGTAATTCAGACACTTCAAGCAGGAGTGGTAATTCAGACACTTCAAGCAGGAGTGGTAATTCAGACACTTCAAGCAGGAGTGGTAATTCAGACACTTCAAGCAGGAGTGGTAATTCAGACACTTCAAGCAGGAGTGGTAATTCAGACACTTCAAGCAGGAGTGGTAATTCAGACACTTCAAGCAGGAGTGGTAATTCAGACACTTCAAGCAGGAGTGGTAATTCAGACACTTCAAGCAGGAGTGGTAATTCAGACACTTCAAGCAGGAGTGGTAATTCAGACACTTCAAGCAGGAGTGGTAATTCAGACACTTCAAGCAGGAGTGGTAATTCAGACACTTCAAGCAGGACAAAACAATTGTATTTTATGACGTTCCACCCACAGTGGAGCTTTATCAGCTATGATATCCTTTCATTGACAAGACAGCTATTGAGTGAATGATGGCGAATGTTTACTTATTTGTCACTGCCAGAACTGTCAGCTTAAGAGAAAAGAGGTCCTGAAAAGGCAAAAGTAAATATAACATAAGAATGGATGAACACTGCAGAAGGCCTACTGGCCCATACAGGGCAGGTCCTTATCAAAACCACCACTACCCAAAGCTACCCAAGAATTTACTCTCGTACCCACGACATCAAGAGTGATTAGATATCTGGAATAGAATTGAAAATTAGGTAGTGCAACAATAAATACATAATTCTGTTACAGCATGCACTTTGTATAGGTAAAAAAGCCTCTGTTGTGCTGAAAGATAAGGAAATGAGAGATGGTGTGGGGGGGGGGGATGAGGGAATGGAAAGTCTGTATACTGTGCTTAAGATAAATTGATAAAATTACTTGTATCTTGAAGTACTCTTATGAAGCTAGTTCTATAATAAGTTAAGGAAGGTTAGCACTATAAGAAGTTAATGAAGTTTGGATAGAGCTATAAGTTTTAAAGAAGGCTAAAGCAATACCTTCATTGATTACCCGTGTGTTGTACAGTATCTAGTCTCAGACTTGACTTTATAGTAACCTTCAGGATGTATGATAATTTCAATATTTTTACAGGAAGCTGTGAATTCAAGTCGGCTTGAAAATGGGGATTCTGATTCTCTCAAAACTCCTTTATCAATATCCTTGACTAAATCAGTAGAAAGTGTTATGCCTTCAAATTTACTGGATGACACACCATCTTTAGAAGCCACACCTTCTTTAGAAGCAGTGAGTTATGCAACATTTTTGGCAGCTGGAGGCATCCTTCCTGTCAGCAGTGGCAAGCCCAGCACTACAATACTACTCACTTCCTCAGGTACTCTATTTCTACTGTACAATAAATGGTATTTTTGAGCTTTACAGCAAATCTTACCTGGATTCTGCATATTAAAATTGCATTACATACTTATTTCCATACAGCTTTCCACACATTACAACCTTTGCATATATGTGGAAGCCTGTTAAAAGTTTGTGTCTCATACATGTAAGATGACTGTTAACCCTTAAACTGTCCAAACATAGATCTACGTTTACTAGCGTAGTGCTCCGAACGTAGATCAACGTTTTATTTTTCATGCCTTCAGATTTAGTTCTATGGGCCTGAGTCGCCTAGACATGAGAGAATGGGTCTGCGCACTCAGTGTGTGCAGTATTAAAAAAATCTGGGACCACTTAGTACATTGTGGGAGCACCAGTTCAATTGAGTGCCAGCTGGAGCAAATAGTGTGGCAAACACCATGGATTCACTGATGTCATGTCGTATTAACACTCCTCTTTTAAGAGGAAAGGGATGTTGATGCACAGTTTAGTGGCTGTGAGATGAATGTGGCCACAAGTGATTGAGGAAATATAAAAAACCTTGATAATAACCCATGTGCAACATTTGTGCAACATACTTTTATTTTTTATATCACTGGTAGTGTCATCCTGTCAGAATGTCCTATAATCTATGCCCTAAGTAAAGAGAAACAATTCTGGAACGTGTAATACGTATTCGTCAAAAAGAAAGAAAAAACTTTCATCATTCAACACTTTCACCATCATTCATACATAATCGCTGTCTTTGCAGAGGCGCTCAGATACTGCAGTTTAGACATCACTCCAAACAGCCAATATACCAAACCCCTCCTTTAACCCTTAATCCTTAAACGGTCCAAACGTGTATATACGTTCTTACCTCTACTGCCCCGAATATTTTGAAAAAAAAAAAAAAATTTTTTTTTATAGAAATGAAGAGGACATTTTTTTTAAGTGTTATAGCATAAAAAAAAATCTAGGGTCAGTAGTTACCGAGATATGAGGCGGAAAAGTTGGCACTGGATGCTCACCTGACAGCAACAGGAGTCCTGCCGCTTGCAGAATCGTTGCCGATATACATTTTTTTCACTTTTTTTTATTATTTTATATAATTTTTATGTTCTCATAATCACAATTTATAGTAGTTCTTGTGATTTCATAGCCAATCTGTGTTCTGACACTAATATTAGGTACTGAAATTGTACTCAAATAATAATAATAATAATGATAGTGCATAATAATAATAATAATGATAGTGAATAATAATAATGATAATAATAGTGAATAATAATAATAATAATAATAATAAAAGTTCCCTTGAAACATCGCTGCCTTATCTCATCTGATCTCCACTAAGGATGACTGGTGACATTTCACGAAGGGTGAGCCATAGTCTTATCTCTTCTTATCAGTCCAGTAATTACAGTGATGACATTTGATGAGTTTACACTGCTTCACTTTATTTGTTACACAAACCTGTCTGTCTGTCTTTCTGTGTGTCTGTCTTTCTGTGTGTCTGTCTTTCTGTGTGTCTGTCTTTCTGTTAACTCTATTTTCTTGGCTGCTTACGTCTGGGCAGTAGAATGGTAGCGTAGGTGCAGAGATACGGCCGATGACTAGACTCAGTTTATTAATGGCAAGGTGTAGGTATACACGGGAACAGAGCGTGAGGGGACCGGGAGCCAGCAAGGGTAGATCCTGGTTCTGTGAGGTAGGCCGCCAGAGTGAGGAAGAAGCATGGCTGACCAGCCCGACCTTGATAAGCCTATAGAGGGCAGCACCATAGTGCCGCGCAGTTTGAAAGAGCCTCTGGATAGGCTGTTTACATTTCTGTCTGCCTGTGTGTCGTCTCCTTTCTGTCTGCTTGTCTCAGAGAGTAGCTCATGAACCAATTGGTATTACGCAGATCACAAGTACAGTGGACCCTCGCCATTCGAACTTAATCCGTTCCAGGAGCTTGTTCTTAACGTGAAATGTTCGAAAGGCGATTTAATTTTTCCCATAAGAAATAATGGAAATACAATTAATCCGTTCTAGAAACCCAAAAATATTAAAAAATAATATATTTTAATAAAATTAAGCTTCTACATAGACAAAAACATTAAATACTACAGTGCTGTACTACTAAAAGTATTAGTAAATAAATGCAAGTCTTTTTTACTTACCATTATTGAAGATTGATGATGGCATATGGAAGAGAGGGAGGAGTGAGGGAGGGAGGGGTTAGTGTTTGGAAGGGGAATCCCCCTCCAGAAGGACTTCAGGTATCAAAGCCCTATCTGGGGTTACTTCTTTTCTTTGTCTTTTAATCCCACTAGGACCAGCTTGGGAGTCACTGGACACTTTAACAAAATAACTGTCCACAGTCCTCTGTTTCTGGCGCATTTTTAACATGTTCCTGAAGAAGGACATTGTTTGGTCACTGAACATGCTGCTGTTATGGCTTGTTTGAGTTTGCTCAGGGTGGTATTTTTCAACAAAAGTTTGCAACCTATTCCACATTGTACACATCTCCTTAATCTCTGGAGAAGGCACCTTCTTCAGCCCCTCTTCCTCCTCCTCCCGTGAATCAATAGCCTCAAATCTGGTCTGATGCTCTTCCATTTCCAGCTGTTGCAGTTCTTGAGTTGTTAGCTCTACCCTGTGGCCCTGCACTAACTCTTCCACATCCTCGCCACTCACCTCCAACCCCAGGAACTTGCCCAATTCCACAATAGAGTCCACAACAGGCACAGGGTCGGCAGGGTCAGGGTCAGCCTCAAACCCTTCAAAATCCCTCTGTTGGACACAACCTGGCCACAATGGTCTCCAAGCAGAGTTCAAAGTCCTGGAAGTCACTCCCTCCCAAGCCTTGCCTATAAGGCCTATGCAGCTGTAGATATTGAAGTGATTCTTCCAGAACTCTCTAAGGGTCAATTCACTGTCCGAGGTCATTTCAAAGCACTTTTCAAACACTGCTTTTGTGTAGTTTTTTGAAGTTACAGATGACCTGCTGGTCCATGGGCTGGAGGAGAGGAGTGGTGTTAGGAGGCAAGAACTTCAGTTTTATAAATCTGAAGTCTTCACACAGTAGGTCTTCCATGTTTTGAGGATGTGAAGGAGCATTGTCCAGTAACAGGAGGCACTTTTTGTCCAAACCCTTTTCCTGTAGGTATTTTCTCACACTGGGGCCAAACACTTCATGGATCCAGTCACTGAAAAGGTGCTTTGTGACCCAATCATTCTGACTAGATTTCCACAAGACACACAATCTATTTTTGACGACATTGTGTCTCTTGAACACTTGGATTTTCTGAGTGTTACACTAGTAAAGGCTTCAATTTAAAATCCCCAGTAGCATTACTACACATCATGAGAGTTAGCCTGTCTTTCATAGGCTTGTGTCCTGGCAGTGCTTTTTCCTCCTGAGTAATGTAGGTCCTGTTGGGCATTTTCTTCCAAAACAGGCCTGTTTCGTCACAATTGAATACATGTTCAGGTTTCAATTTTTCAGTCTTTATGTAGTCCTGAAACTCGTTTATGAATTTTTCAGCTGCATGTTTGTCTGAACTGGCAGCCTCACCATGCCTTACCACATTATGTATGCCACTACGATTTTTAAATCTCTCAAACCAGCCTTTGCTGGCTTTAAATTCACTACCATTACAATCAACACTGGTTGCAGACATTTTCTTTGCAAGATCGGCATGCAACTTCCTTGCCTTTTCACAAATGATTGACTCCGACACACTATCACCCGCTAACTCTTTATCCTTGATCCACACCAGCAATAACTTCTCAATCTCTTCGATTATTTGTGGTCTATTTTTGGCTCACACAGTAACACCTTTTGCAACATCAGCTTCCTTAATTTGTTCCTTCTTAAGCAGGATAGAAGCGATAGTTGACCTGTTTTTGCCATATATCCTGGCAAGATCACACAATCGCACACCACTCTCGTATTTTTGTATTATTTCCTTCTTCATTTCTACGGTGTTTCTCACTTTCATCATCCCAGGAATACCACTAGGAACTTTCTTGGGACCCATGGTAGCTTATTTCACAGTCGCACTTAATGAACAAACTCCAGACAATTGTAATTAAGTGTGAAATGTCTGGATGAGCGTGCAGGGTATTGTTCTCTTGAGTGTAAACAACGCGGGACTGGCTCTCCATGCCTGCGCGGTGAGGCACCCAAGCGCCTGGGCGGACAGGTCACGAATGCATTCGTTCGACTCGCGATAATTTGTTCGCATGACGATATCGATTTTCTTGTACTAATGACGATTTGTTCGACTGCCGAGCCATTCGAATAGCAGGGGTCCACTGTACAGTATGTATAACACTTTGTCTTGATTTTTTTTAGTTATCCTAGGTAATTTACACTATGTATAATTGTATTTACGTATGTGTTCCTGTGAGATACAGACAGATAGAGACAGAGACAAAGATACAGACAGAGATAGACAGCCAATCAGGTACCCAGATGACCAGCCAGCTACTGGCCAGCCAGGTGGCCAACCAGCTGCTTGCCAGCCAGGCAGGCAGGCAACCAGCTGGCCTGCCAGCCTGTGTCTGTTTTTCTGTCTGTCTGTGTGTCTGTCTTTCTGTGTCTGTCTTTCTGTCTGCTTGTCTCAGAGAGTAGCTCATAAACCAACTAGTATTACTCAGATCACAAGTGCATTATATCACTTTGTCTTGATTTTTTAGTTATCCTAGGTAATTTACACTGTGTATAATTGTGTTTACATATGTGTTCCTGTGAGATAGACAGATAGAGACAGAGACAGATAGATACAGACAGACAGACAGAGATAGACAGCCAATCAGGTACCCAGCTGACCAGCCAGCTGCTGGCCAGCCAGGTGGCCAACCAGCTGGTTGCCAGCCAGGTGGCCAGGCAGGCAGGCAGCCAGCTGGCCTGCCAGCCTGCCAACATCACTTTCCACTTCAAAGGGGAGTGTTAATATGACATGACATCAGTGAATCCTTGGTGTTTGCCGCAGTGTTTGCTCTAGCTAGCGCTCAATTTACCTGGTTCTCCCACAAGGTACTAAGTGGTCCCAGATTTTTTTAATATGGCGCACACCGAGTGTTAAGACCCATTCTATGCTCACCAGGCATCTCAGGCCAATCGTGCCAAATTTGGAGGCAGGAAAAATAAAACGTAAAAATACGTTTGGGGCAGTAGCAGTACTAACGTATATATACATTTGGACCGTTTAAGGGTTAAAGTGCAGGCATTGTACTTCCCACCTCCAGGACTCAAGTCCGGCTAACCAGTTTTCTTGAATCCCTTCACAAAATATTACTCTGCTCACACTCCAACAGCTCGTCAGGTCCCAAAAACCATTCGTCTACATTCATTCCTATCTAACACACACACACACACGCACACTTGCCAGAAGTCCAAGCCCCGTGCCCACAAAACCTCCTTTACCCCGTCCTCCAACCTTTCCTAGGACAACCCCTACCCTGCCTTCCTTCTCCTACAGATTTATATGCTCTCCAAGCCATTCTACTTTGTTCCATTCTCTCTAAATGACCAAACCACCTCAACAACCCCTCTTCAGCCCTCTGACTAATACTTTTAGTAACTCCACACCACCTAATTTCCACATTATTACATTTTTTTTTCTCTACAAGTTGGCCTTCTCCCACCGAGGTAGGGTGACTCAAAAAGAAAGAAAATCCTCAAAAAGAAAATACTTTCATCATCATTCAACACTTTCACCTCACTCATACATAATCACGGTCTTTGCAGAGGCGCTCAGATATGACAGCTGAGAATAGTCCCTCCCAACTGTCACTATCCCAGACATTATTATTATTTTTTAACACAGCCATTTCTTATTTGTTCTTTTTAGGGGGACCTTTAAGAGGTTGCCTGAATCTTTTCTTTTGTTTCTTCTTACAATTTTTGTTTTTATTTTGCTCATAATTTGAGAATGCCTCATCCAATCAGCTCTAAATTATCAACGCTGCATATCTGGGGGCTGGTTTTTTTAAATATAATAAATTCTTTACTATAAATATTCAAAGAAGGTCTAGAAAGTATTATTAGGATTCACATATGTGTAGTACGTAATATAAAAATAATTAGAAAAGCTGTATGTTTCCGAAACTCCTCCCTCGTGTCATTTGTCAACATTTTCAACTTGGTTTGTGTGCTTCACATTTTTTTTTTTTTAATGATGGCCGTCTCCCAACAAGGCAGGGTGATACGAAAAAAAAGAAACGTCAGTTTTTTTTTTATCAACACACTGGCCGTTTCCCACCAAGGAAAGGTGATCCAAAAAAGAAGAAACACTTTCATCATTATTCACTTCATCACTGTCTTGCCAGAGGTGTACCTACACTACAGTTAAAAAACTGCAACATATCAACACCCCTCCTTCAGAGTGCAGGCCTCAAATTTGGCTAACCGGTTTCCTTGATCCCTTCATAAATTCTACTTTGCTCACTCTCCAACAGCACGTCAGGCCGTAAAAACTATTCATCTCCACTTGCTCCTATCTAACACGCTCATGCACACTTGCTGGAAGTCCAATCCCCTTGCACACAATACATTCTTTACCCCCTCTCTCCATCCTTTCCTAGGATGACCTCTACCCTGCCTTCCTTCCACAAAAGAGTTTCAGGTATCCCTCAACATTCACGTTTTCCACTTTCACAGGCTTCACACATTCGCGAATTCCCGGCCGCCAAATTTCCACCCACCAAATCATATTTAAGTTTCCCGCCACCCGAGCGTCCCTACTACCTTCCTTCCGACCCGGCAGCCAGCCCGCCCACCACTCACTCACTCACTGAGTGTTTTCTTCGTTCGTTATTTGTTATTAAACTACAGTATAACATGTATGTAGTACTATATAGTACAATATTTTACTATGTTTTCATACGTTTTATGATTGTTCAAGGTTCAATAGGTTAAGGAAGCAGTAAGTAATGAATGTACTAAATAAAGGTTATCTATCTATTACATATATTCCAAAATTGATATCAGAAACATAAATACCCTAGAACTGTAATAAAGATGCTGAAATGAATAATATATGCCATATTATATGAGTGGGGTAAGAGAGCAGGCAGACCGCCACACATAAAAGATGTTTACATCAGAGTAAACATGCCTAAATCACTCTTGTTATAAGAACAAATGCAAAAATAGCATTTATTATTTTTAGAATAATAATAATTTATAATA
>WNWK01042268.1:0-16059 GCA_009830355.1 Cherax destructor | reverse complement strand
TAACTAGTTCCTACTCTTGAACTAGTTCCAGTACTCTTGTAACTATTTTCAGTAATCTTGTAACTAGCCCCAGTACTCTTGTAACTGGTTCCAGTAATCTTGTAACTGGCTCCAGTACTCTTGTAACTGGCTCCAGTACTCTTTGTAACTGGCCCCAGTCCCTCTTTGTAAACTGGTTCCAGTGCTTTGGCATAATCTCCCATCCACTAATTCTGTGTGGGTCATTCAACGCAAGGAGCGGTGGAGGGTCGATCCACCGTTTTCTGATCAGTCAGGCTGTTGGTGCTTTCCCTCTTATCTCCCAGATACCTCATAAAAGGATCTAAGCTTTCCTCAATGAAGCAGACTCTTCAAGATATCATGCAAGGGTAAAACCGATATCCTTATTTAGATAATTCCTTTTCTCAGTCAAACCCGGATATATATATATATATATATATATATATATATATATATATATATATATATATATATAAAATATATATATTATTAAAAATCGGCCGATTCCCACCCAGGCAGGGTGGCCTCAAAAAGAAAAACTTTCATCATCATTCCTCCGTCACTGTCTTGCCAGAGGCGTGCTTTCCCTACAGTTATAAAACTGCAACATTATATATATATATATATATATATATATATATATATATATATATATATATATATATATATATATATATATATATATATATATATATATATATATATATATATATATATATATATATATATATATATATATATATATATATATATATATATATATATATATATATATATATATATATATATATATATATATATATATATATATTTGGCTGAACTAAGTTCTGGATTTGGATGTATAAAAAAAGATAAGGACTCCATCTTCGCCGGGATTCTTTCGGAATTTCGGGGTTGGAAGATTAGTTGGTATTGTTTATTTCTTTACGTTCAGCTTCTCGACGTAATTTAAACGTGTCAGGTACGTTAATTCTTCGTGTCACGTCAATGCTATACGACAGCATTTTTTTCAACTTGGGTTGGCAAGCATAGTTTTTATCTGTGGAAACTGAGCTGAAGGAAGGGAGGGAGGAAAAGAGAGAGAAGAAAGGGGAAATAAAAATGTGATAAGATAAGAAATGCGAAAAATGTTTTCTAGATAGTGAGAATTCCCCCCCAGAGAATAAATATTCACGTAGGGGAGAGGAAGAAATGGAAAGGAGATAGGAGAAAGTGGAGATAGATGGGTAGGGAAGAAAGAGCAAAAATTGAGAAGAAACGAAGAATTTGGGAGAGAAGTGAGAGAGGAGAGTGAAGATGACAGAAGGAAGAGGAAAAGACAAAAAAAAAAAGAGTAAAGAAAAGGGAAAAGAGAAGCTGAGCAGAAACCCCTCAAGTGCCAAATAATGAAAAGGAAAAAAAAAACGCGCTTAAAACACAAAACATTATTTGGCAACATTCGTAAAAATAAAGCTATGACGCGGCTTGGACGTTGACTTTCAGTTTTGTCATTCGTCTGAAAGTCCTGAAACAGACACGAGAATAACCTTCATCTGGCCTTTTAATCTCTGCTCGTGACACATTGTCTAAGGGCGACACATATACAGTATTAACTTCAACGAGTTATTTTCAGCAGTTCTTAATCTCGTAAGTTACAACGAACTCCTTTTCAACAACTAAAGGCTTATTATGCAAACCAGAAAAGCGTTACGAACATTTGTCTTACCAATGGACCAGATGTAACAAGATACTTCAGCTATATTTAATGGCTTGAATCTGATTTATAAAGTTCATGGTGACCAAAAGTCAAGTTGACTTACGAAATTGCAATAACACTATAACACGCAAATTACGAAACGGGTGGTGAAAGCACTGGCCTGTGAGTTTTAGGACTTGCCATAGGTTCGATTCCCAACCGGTCCCTGATTTGGTGTGTAAACTTAGAGTGGAAGACGTAAAGTAAGAACGGAATCATAAGGCAAATTCACTCTAAAAGCAAGAACGTTCGGAAATAAATTAACGAAGAAAGGAGAGAAATGAGTAAAACTAATGGAAAAGCCAAGGGCCATAAAAAATAACGTTACTGCTTAAGAGAGGAGAGAACGAGGGGAAGACAAAATAACGATAACTAGGCGATAAATGCATTAAGATGTAGGAAAAAAAGTGAAGAAACGGATAAACAAACGAAAAAACGCAAAATTGAGCAGCTTCGTCGATTATTGTTTTAAGTTTGGTATTAAAATTAGTTTAAATGCTTTCTCATTAATACACCATACCACGGTTGGGTTCGAACCACGGTCAGAGTCTCAAAACTCCAGACCCAGTGGCTTACGCGACGGTCTGGAGTTTTGAGATCTCTAACCGAGGTTCGAACCCTACTCATGTTATGGTTTTCCCAATCGTGTCATTACGGTTTCTCATTAATATTCAACTGCCTCACACTGTGCATCCTAAGAGCGTCACTGTACATGGCATGCACATACATATCAATATCACCACACGTGTTATTGATATGTCTTAAGACCGTCACCACGTGATATCGACATGTCTAGGCCGTCACCACGTGCTATTGACGTCCTAAGACCGTCACTATACGTGTTGTTATTGACATGTCCTAAGACCTTCACCACACGTGATATTGACATGTCCTAAAACCTTCACCACACGTGATATTGACATGTCCTAAGACCTTCACCACACGTGATATTGACATGTCCTAAGACCTTCACCACACGTGTTATTGACATGTCCTAAGACCGTCACTGCATCTAGTTTACCAATATAGCCCCTGGAAAACATAGCTCCAACCGTCAGCTAGGGTGAATTCAAACTTTAAAACCCCCGGGGGGGGTCTAAAGCCCTGGTTTGGGTCAAAGGAAAAAAAAAGGATAGGTAAATTCCTTGAATTAAGGGCCCCCACCGACATCAAACACCTCCCCGAAAGGGCACACGAAGGGAAACCCTTGGAATTTCAAATACAATTGCAGCTCAATCGGACCATGTCGGGAAAGTATGAAATAACCTACGATGAAATCCTTGTATTAGATAGCCACTCAGGGAGCCCTGGATGGATTCCCCGGAGTATATATATATATATATATATATATATATATATATATATATATATATATATATATATATATATATATAATTGTGTGTGTGTGTGTGTGTGTTGTGTGTGTGTGTGTGTGTGTGTGTGTGTGTGTGTGTGTGTGTTTTTTTAAAAAAAATTAGAAAGCTAAACTTAATATTTTTTTTTGAGTAGTAGTTAATTGTCTCCCCTAATGTAAAAGTAATCGATGAAGTAGTCGCTGTAATATTTTCAATAGTAATAATAATATTATTATTACTATATTAATATTATTATTTTATTATTATTTTTAATCTAACCCTATGTGTTTATTTGTCTTTATCATTTTCTAATTTTGTCATAAACTAAATCAGATCTATAAATAAATTTCACTGTTTTTTATTATTAAAATAAAATTTCCCCGGGCTAATTAACAGTAATTCTTTTTTGTATTTTTTTTTTTGAAAAGTTTTTTTAAATTGTTAATTAAAAGTGGAAACTTAATAGTTTCGGCCCAAAAGAGACTAGAGCCCTCTATGCCGACCATTCTGGCTGAATTATCTAAATGCTTGTTTTTTGAACTTTTTTTTTTAAAATTTTGGGGGAATTCTGAAACTTGAAGCTCTGAGTTGGCAGTTTTAAAAGAACCTGGAAGGTATACATCGATATACCTTTGCTTTGTATACTTTTGATGAATGCGGGGCGCGTGGCTTTTCGGAGCGATTCACATTTTCACTTTAGGGCAAACTGTGCGACGTTTTTGGGCTTTTATTAACCACTGTCTTTGTTGGTTAAAAACGGCCGAAATGTCTAAAATTTTCTCCCAAAAAGTGATTTTTTAGGTTTGCTCTCTTGAGCAATAGCGTTCAGAGGTGTAGTTTAACGTAGGAAAATTGTAAGTTTTGAAGGTTGTGCAGAGGTATTTGATAACGCATCAACGACTGTAGCATATATGATAGACTGAATCATATGTGCAGAGCTTTGTGATCATGCATGATAAAATGTAGACTGCACAACAAACTGTAGCATTTGTACAGATGTTTGTGGTTAAACAACATAAACTCGCATGTTCAAGGATCTGGAGGCTTTACCTGATAAATTAATTCATATATTCACCGGTTCGCGGCTATAGACATCCACTAACATCAAAACCTCTGTAATTGCTTGTTTTGTCAATAGCGAGGTTGCAAAGCGCTTCCGCAGCCTTCTTGGCACATTAATAAATGCTCATTTGAGCAATATGAAATTTGCTGAGCCCTCTCTGCTGTCCCTTTGAAATTCATACCGATGAGGAAATCCATTCATACCACCACAGCCGCCTCTGGACACCACTAATTTCCATATTCATATTATTATCCTGTGATTGTCGGTACAATACCTTCCATGAATGCATTGCACGATATATATACATTTGCTGCCTAAAAAAGCGCTTTATTAAATTATTATTACAAATTCAGCTCACTGTTAAATGATAATTATCTGAAATCCAGCGCTGAGAACATGTATAGATATTTTCGATGTTTTTTGGTGGGCAAGCTACAATATTCTTGATGAAGAAATCCAATATCTGGAGGTCTGTTAGTACCGGTAGGTAAGCTTTTATACCAATCGGCTTTTTTTCCAATTCATCTTTTTCGAGTCAGTTTTTTTTTTTTCTTCAGACGGATTTTTTTTTATATCAGCGATTTTCAAGTCAGCTTTTTTTAAGTCAGTTTTTTCAAGTGAGCTTCAATGGTTGCTAAAAGCTCCTGCTTGAGTGAAACAATGTCTTATAAAGCTTATTTTGTGTTTGTGGTACTCTACTGGTATTTGTCTGACGAACAACAGCAGTCTTTCCGGTAAAAAAAAAAAAGAAGTCAGTTATTGCGTTAGTACGTTGCAGTGTCCTTAGAAGACCTTCCAATTTCCTAGGATCTCCTGGAAATAAAGCTTCACAATCCTTTTATTTATATACCCCGATAGTGCCCGTTACGACTGATTGATACACTCGATAGCTCTCCTGGGAATAAAAATATATTGATAATCTTGTTATTTATATTGTATGACAGCACTCGACGAAACGAACCGATGCATCCCGAGACTCTCCTGGGTAAAAAAAACCCGAGACTCTCCTGGGTAAAAAAAACCCGAGACTCTCCTGGGTAAAAAAAACCCGAGACTCTCCTGGGTAAAAAAAACCCGAGACTCTCCTGGGTAAAAAAAAACCACCAGATCTTATTTCTTTTGTTTTAACACTGCAGATATATGTGTTGCGCTCCAGACTTTTTTTTCACGAAAAGTTATTCTAGGTCCTCCGTTTCCAGTCGTTACTTAATTTCCCTTCTTCATCATTTCTCTCCATCTCCCTTGCAAACTTGTTTCTCTTTTTCTTCCCTAACCATCTTTTCTGTATTTCCTTATTTTGTTTTCCATACGCTCTCCTATTACCTTTAGCCATTGCTCTGATTTCCGTATAGTTATCCATCTCTTTCTTGTCTCCCAGGTTCTCTTCTCAACCTCTTCATCATGGCCTTTCTTGTTGTCCAAGCTTATTAGTTTAGAGAAAAGGGGACCAATTGTGTCTTGTTTATATTTAATTTGGGAAGAGAGAGAGAGAGAGAGAGAAGAGAGAGAGAGAGAGAGAGAGGGAAAATCATATAAAGTCTTCACAAAAAAAAAAAGGCCAGACGGATAAGCAATGAAAAACGATGATTTGTATATAGGAAACGTAACAACAACACTTTTTCCAATACACAGAATAACGGTCTTTAAAAGAGAATTCGATCACCAAAATTAGTAGGTTTATAATCACTCAATTCTGGATGCATTTCCTGAAAAAGAATCCATTTTACTTCAGTCATCTGAAATAATTGGTAACTAGAGTTGCAGATATCTCCTTGGCTGTCCCCGGCGAGACTAGAGAGAATGTGTATCCTAATAAAAGTCCAGGAACGACCCTGAGAAATGTTAAATGTCCCAAAGTATCAGGTCTCGAAGACATGCGTAGATGCAGTAACTGAACATTGCATTATCTGAACAGGTAACCAGAATTTCTTCAGCATTGATGCTATTGATGACAGAGAAATGAAATGTTCCTTTAAAGTTTATGCCAAATTAGCCTGTGGAATCGGACAGTGTCTATCTAACGTGTCTACCTAACGATTAGCGTGCTGGGATCGAGCCTTCACCACTCTTTTAAAAACCCACATGAGTATAGTGCTTAATATAAGCTAAGTAAAATATATACAACTGTTAGGAGGGTCGAAGGTCGAGCCCGTCACAACCGTCAGGTCGCGACATAGGGACAACAAAAGCTATGATAACTTCTTCCTCGCCTTTCATTATATAATAATCTTGGTGACTGGTGGGGAGGAAGGCCAGGCATGCACACCATTAAGGCTCACATCACGCTAGATATAACTCACCAGTGTCGCCCTAATACACGTTTTCACTCCAAAATCATAAGTTTTAAACACCTTACTCCTTATTCCCACACCAGCGATTTTCTTGTGTACCCTCATGCCAGAGCTTTGTACCTTCATGTTGCACCAGTGCACCACACCATAACGCTTTCCCCGCTTCATTGCATACTTCAAGCATTCATCCACCTTCCCATACATCCAGGAGAACATATACTTGATCCATTTACCCCTTTATTCATCTATCAACTGTATTTGAAAGCCACTTATATATTTCCCGGGCGCTCTTTAAGCCCTATTAGTATTTTCCATTAATATAATAATATTAAAGATAATAATAATAATATTAATGATAATATAATTATAATAATAGTAATAATAATAATAATAATAATAATAATTTTGTGAAATTAAGACACATGTGCAACATCTGGGTATCTTTATTGTAGACGTTTCGCCCTCCAGTGGCTTTATCAATACAAATTCTAGGACAATTTGAAGACAGTAGAACTATATACAAAAGATGAGGTAATCAGTCCCTCGGCCTTGGAGTTGGTGTGAACAGCACCAGGTCCTCAGAATCAAGATTCCATGATGTTGCGGTGTCTGACAAGTTGTACAATCTTGATTCTGAGGACCTGTACATAACCTTCCGGCAACTACTACTACACTAATCATCTCTTTGGGTATGATCTACTTCCACTGGGAATCCCGCCTACCCGTGACTATGCCCTCGTCTGCTACCCGTCCCTTTCCACCTGACGTTAGTATAAGCGCCAGGCTCCTTGCCTCTGCTCCAGAAACTACTAGACTTCGGTGCTGTTCACACCAACTCCAAGGCCGATGGACTGATTACCTCATCTTTTGTATATAGTTCTTCTGTCTTCAAATTATGTCCTAAATTTGTATTGATAAAGCCACTGGATGGCGAAACGTCTACAATAAAGATACCAGATGTTGCACATGTGTCTTAATTTCATTTGTCGGTATTGATAAGAAAAACGGAAATGTTGGAGAATATGAAGGATGGAAATGTTGGAGAGTAAGAAGGACGGAAATGTTGGAGAAACATGAAGGATAAATAACAAAAAACTTACCGTGACTGGAACAATACACTTCAGTATTCGGAAAAACGGCCCGTCTTTTTCCCTGACAGACTCAAGGAGCACAAAAATAGTGTTAGGCTTGCCAACTAATAATGCTCTTTTCTGTCATGAAGAGACCCGTCACCCTATTGATTGGTCTTCTGCTAAAACTGTCTCCCCTACGTCTAACTTTCATAGTCCCCCTGGTTGAATCCCCCCTTATACACAACTTTCCCTGTATGAATCTTACCCCTGGCTTTGTCTCTGTTGATGCTTTCCTCTCCCCTTTTTACATTGTTAAATGCTCTAAACTTAAAACCCCCTGACTTAATCTGTTTCCCTTTCCCCTTTCTTCTCTTCCCCCTTCCCCTTTTTTTTTTCTCCTATGGGTTTTTTTCTTTCTTCTCTTTTCCTTGTTTTGTCCTTCTTTTTTATTCCCCCTTTTTTCCCCTCTCGCCCCACCCTTGCGGGTCGCTACCCCTCATTGCAGTGCTTTTTCCCATATGACTGTCTCCTCTACTACTATTACTACTACTACTATTTCCCCACTACTTATCCATTATTACCCCACTCTTGTACCCTTCCCTGTTGCCTGCCTATAAATACCCCTTCCTCTGTCTCTGTGTGTTAGTGTGACTTTGTAAATGGTCCAAGTCGGGCCGAAACGTCGTCGTAAGCTCCTCTCTTTTATATGTGCGGGTTGTGTGTGTAACATAAAGGATGAAAGTGATGGGGAATAAGAAAAACGGAAATGTTGGAAAATATGAAGGAGGGGAAATGTTGGAGAAGAAGAAGGACGGAAATTTTAAAGGGAATAAGAAGGAGGGAAATTTTGGGAAAGGAAAAGAAGGACGGAAAGTTGGAAAACATGAAGAACGGAAGTGTTGGGAATAAGGAGGGGTTTAAATTTTTAAACAAAATGATGCGCTGAATTTTGGGAAAAAAATAAAGGGATAATAAATGCACTTCTGCATTACTAATAAGTTGATGAAAATGAATGCAAATATTAGCACCGGGCGGGAAAAATTAATATTCAGGTAGGAGCGAATCCTACAAGCAAACCCCGCCGGGGGCTTCAAAAACAAGTCATCTCATACTTGCTTGACAGAAGAGACTGCAAATCTCTACATAAGGCACAGTTCAGCTGTCCCATAAAACGATCCCCCCTGCCATCATACACTTCACCTTAAGTCTTCTTCCTTTTTCAATTCTCCAGCGCCTTTTAAAACAGGAGAGATGTTGTTGGTCTTGATGTTATGTACAGGGGTAATTTTTTTCTTTAAAAGTCCCCACTTGTCCCCCTTTCGTGTTTTCCGGAGAATATTTACCACACGACGGACAGCCGTGAACAACTTTACTCTGGGATTATTCTCCCAAAAACATCGTCCATATAAGTATTCATTCATGATTCAAAAGCCCCCCATTTTTGGGAAAAGACTCATACGACACACGAGCAAAAAAGAGAAGAGGTTACCCAATGAAACCTCTGGCCTACAGCTTTCCCAAACCTCACACTACTCCACATAAGTTCAATAAAACTTTTTAAAAAGTTCAATAATGCAAAAAAAAGTAATCAGGAAAGGCCAGGGCCAGTTTAGGAAACAGACTGAGCTGGGCGGGGCTTTTTTAGCGTGTATGTCCCGTAAATTTAAACCCTAGAGTCAACAGCAGTTAATGAATCACGAGTCTCAGCGGTTTCCCAGGTTTAATTTAGCAGTGTGCCGTGACCGTGGGTTTTGGGCAGTGTGGGGACCTGATGTTTAAAAAAGCAGTGTGTCTTGACCTGATGTATTAATTGGGCAGGGGTCTTGACCTGATGTATTAACTAACAGTGTGCCCCTGACCTGATGTATTAACTGAATAGGGGTCGTGACCTGAGGGATTAACTGAACAGTGTGTCGTGACCTGATGTATTAACTGAATAGTTTTGCCGTGACCTGAATTTCTGAACAGTGTGTCGTGACCTGATGTTTTAATGAACAGTGTCCGGACCGAGGTATTAACTGAACAGGGCCGGACCTGGGGTGTTAACTGAACGGGGCCTGACCTGAGGTATTAACTGAACATTGCCGTGCCCATATTAACTAAAAGTGTGCCGTGACCTGATGTATTAACTGAACAGTGTGCCGTGACCGATGTATTAACGAACATGTGCCGTGACCTGATGTATTAACAACAGGTCCGTGACCTGATTAAACTGATCAGTGTGCCGTGACCGAGGTATTAACTGAACAGGGGCCGGGACCGATGTATTAACTGAACAGGGGCCGTGACCGAGGTATTAACTGAACAGGGCCGGACCTGAGGTTTAACTGCAGGGCCCTGACCTGAGGTATTAACTGAACAGGTCCCTGACCGATTAACTGAACAGTGTCCCGTGACCTGGGTATAAACTGAACAGGGGCCGGACCTGGGGTGTTAACTAACAGTGTGCCGTGACCAGGTATTAACTAAAATGGGGCCCGTGATTAACAAAGGGGCCGTGACCTGATGTATTAACGAACAGTGTGCCGTGACCTGATGTATTAACGAACAGTGTGCCGTGACCTGATGTATTAACTGAACGTGTGCCGTGACCTGATTTTAACTGAAGTGTGGGCCCGAGGTATTAACTGAACAGTGCGCCGTGACCTGATGTATTAACTGAACAGTGTGCCGTGACCTGAGGTATTAACTGAACAGTGTCCCGGACCTGGGGTGTTAACTGAACAGTGTGCCGTGACCTGAGGTATTAACTGAACAGTGTGCCGTGACCTGATGTATTAACTGAACAGTGTGCCGTACCTAATGTATTAACTAAACAGTGTGCCGTGACCTGATGTATTAACTGAACAGTGTGCCGTGACCTGATGTATTAACTGAACAGTGTGCCGTGACCTGATGTATTAACTAAACAGTGTGCCGTGACCTGAGGTATTAACTGAACAGTGTGCCGTGACCTGATGTATTAACTGAACAGTGTGCCGTGACCTGAGGTATTAACTGAACAGTGTGCCGTGACCTGAGGTATTAACTGAACAGTGTGCCGTGACCTGAGGTATTAACTGAACAGTGTGCCGTGACCTGATGTATTACCCACCATTAATGCTTCTCCATTTTTCACTTCGTTAACCTTTTATAACGGACGCAAAAAACTTAGGAGTATAATTTATCAATAAAATAACTTTCCTGTCACTACATATAAAAAAGGAACAAGCTTGATTATTGTTTTATTATTATTATTATTATTATTATTATTATTATTATTATATTATTATTTATTATTATATTCGTAAGGATTTACGGAAACCATATGGGTCACGCATCGCCTGGGGATTGGGAGGTTTAAAAAGGTTCGATCCACGGAAGCTCCAACTTCATGGATCAAGACTTTAAACGCAAGCTGTTTTTTTTGTGCCCTGATCCAAATTTATTCTCAAACTCAACCTGTTTATTCTCTATCATTTATTAGGTATTATCCACATTTCTAATATTCGTTATCTCAGTTTTTTTCACGTCTACTTTATGCACTCCTTTCTGTCTATCAATCCTGTCTATATTCTGGCCACCATCAATCATCTATCATCGGCGCTGTTTCGTCCAGCGAAGAAATTATACAAAAAAAAAACCTCCTTAATTTTTACATCATATTTCCATGAAACTTTTTTTGCAACTGTTTTACGACACAGTGGATTGGTCATGCGGAATTTTGTGATGCTGTAAAAGATTTTTTCTCTCTCTCTCTCTCTCTCTCTCTCTCTCTCTCTCTCTCTCCTTTTATCTATCTATCTATCTATCTATCTATCTGTCTATCTATCTCTCACGTAATCTTGGCAGCCTCATTACTCGACCTTGCTAAATAACTGACAGAATAAATTTTCCTCCCTCCCCATTCCCGGCTCTTCCTCCCTCACGCCCATCTCCCCTCACCCCAACTCAGCCTTACATCCCTGCAGAACCCCAACGCTCCCCCCTAAATCCACACCCACTCACCACATCCCTAGAATCGCTGGAAACAGAACCGGATTAAATTTACTTTCTCATCGTTAATAGTAATGAGCAGAGAGAGAGAGAGAAAGAAAGAGAGAGAGAGAGAGAGAAAAAGAAGAAGAGAGAGAGAGAGAGAGAGAGAGAGAGAGAATAAATTAGACTACAACCAAGCGGTGACATAAACTCTGGATGAACACAGTTCACACAAACACTCACACACACAAACGCACAAACAGCTGTCATATTTCATGCCTCCCAAAATCACCAAAGGTCAAAAGAGCTGCAGCTAACTGAACACAGATGCTCAGCGTGTATCAGATATTGTCTGTTAACAAGAGCGTTGATGCAGCAGCTGGCAGTTATGTGAGACAAGCACACTGTGATGGTCAGTGGTCTGCATCCTTCAGTGTGATCAGTAGACAGTGTGAAGAATCAGCAGAGAGTGTGAGGCAGCATAAGGTTTTGGGAGCAGCAGACAGTGATGGATGCGCCGTAATCCCTCATGAGATGAAATCCAGAAAACAGACGAAATTAATTTATTATTCTTCTTATTGTCGTTATTATTATTGTTATGATTATTAGATATTAGAGTTATCATTATATTCGCAAGTAGGAAAATAGAAGGGGACCAAGTTTGCTTCCAGGAAGAGAATGGCTCCAATTCCATGAATTAAGAGGACTTCTACAGATCACAGCGCCCCCTCCCCTTCCTCCCATGAATGAGGTGATGGTATTGGGGGAGAAAACAGAAATTGGCGAGTGACCGAAAACTGCTGCTAATGGAGCCATACGGGTTTGTGTTAATTACAGAAAAACAAACAAAACTAAGTACTCTTCCAAACTTTATAGCGGCCATGTTTCATGTTTCAGTTTTATGTATGTATATATATATATATATAAATATATATATATATATATATATATATATATATATATAATATATATATATATATATATATATATATATATCAATGGGCTAGTAACCCCTTCTCCTGTATACATTTACAAAAAAAGAGAAAAATAATTTTTTATAAAACTGGGATGTTTGAATGTGCGTGGATGTAGTGCGGATGATAAGAAAGAGATGATTGCTGATGTTATAAATGAAAAGAAGTTGGATGTCCTGGCCCTAAGCGAAACAAAGCTGAAGGGGGTAGGCGAGTTTCAGTGGGAGAAATAAATGGGATTAAGTCAGGAGTATCTGAGAGAGTTAGAGCTAGGAAGGGTAGCAATAGTGCTGAAAGATCAGTTATGGAAGGAGAAGAGGAATATAAATGTATAAATGCAAGGATTATGTGGATTAAAATAAGGGTCGGATGCAAAAGTGGGTCATAATAGCGTGTATGCACCTAGAGAAGAGGAGTGTAGAGAGAGAGAGAGATTTTGGGAGATGTTAAGCAAATGTATAGGAACTTTTGAACTGAGAGGGTATTGTGGTAGGGACCTAAATGCAAAAGTAGGAGAAACATGTAGAGAGGGTGTGGTAGGTAAGTTTGGGGAAAGTATAAATGATAATGGAGCCCTTAATTGAACTTTGTATAGAAAGGGGTTTAGTTATGGGCAATACATATTTTAAGAAAAGAGTTTATATAAGTATACAAGATATGATGTAGGGCGTAATAACAGTAGTTTGTTGGACTACGTATTGGTAGATAAAAGACTGTTGAGTAGACTTCAGGATGTACATGTTTATAGAGGGCCACATATATATCAGATCACTTTTAGTTGTAGCTATAGTGAGAGTAAAGGTAGATGGGATACAAGGAAAATAGAAGCAACAAGTAAGAGAGAGGGGAAGGTTTATATTCTAAAAGAGGAGGCAGTTAAGGTAAAAACAACTATTGGAGGATAGATGGGCTAGTGAGAGTATAGGCAACGGGGTTGAAGATGTATGGGGTAGGTTTAAGAATGTAGTGTTAGTGTTCAGCAGAAGTTTGTGGTTATAGGAAAGTGGGTGCGGGAGGAAGAAGAGCGATTGGTGGAATGATGTAAAGTAGTAAGGGAGAAAAGTTAGCATATGAGAGGTGATGCAAGGAGGGAAGAGTATATGGGGAGAAAAAAAAGAGGTTAAGAGAGTGGTGAAGCAATGTAAAAGAGAGCAAATGAGAGAGCAGGTGAGATGTTATCAACGAATTTTGTTGAATAAAGAAAAGTTTTGGAGTGAGATTAATAAGTTGAGGAAGCCTAGGAACGAATGGATTTGACAGTTAAAAATAGAAGAAGAAAGTTACTAAATGGAGAGTTAGAGGTATCGGGAAGATGGAGGAATATTTTGAGGAATTGTTAAATGTTGATGAAGATAGGAACCTGGATTTCGTGTATTTGGGCAAGGAGGAATAACATCTTGTAGGAGTGAGGAAGAGCCAGTTGTGAGTGTGGGAGAAGTTTGTGGGAAGTGGGGAGAATGAAGGGGGAAGGTAGCTGGGATTGATAGATAAAGACAGAAATGTTAAAAGCAGGTGGAGATATAGTTTTGGAGTTGATGGTGCTATGTATAATAAATGTATGGAAGAGGGTAAGTACATAATTGGGCAGAGAGCATGCATAGTTCCTTTGTTTAAAGGCAAAGGGAACAAAAGAGAGTGCAAAAATTATAGGGAATAAGTCTGTTGAGTATACCTGGTAAAGTGTATGTTAGAGTATTATTGAAAGAATTAAGAGCAAGACGGAGAGTAGGATAGCAGATGAACAAGGAGGTTTTAGGAAAGGTAGGGGGGGTGTAGACCAAGTGTTTACAGTGAAACATATAGCTGAACAGTATTTAGATAAGGGTAAAGAGGTTTTTTGGCATTTATGGATTTGGAAAAGGCGTATGACAGGGTGGATAGGGGGCAATGTGGCAGATGTTGCAGGTGTTAGAATAGGGGGTAGTTACTGAAAGCAGTGAAGAGTTTATACGAGGATAGTGAGGCTCAAGTTAGAGATGTAGGAGAGAGAGATTATTTCCAGTAAAAGTAGGTCTTAGACAAGGATGTGTAATGTCACCATGGCTGTTCAATATATTTATAGATGGGGTTGTAAGAAAAGTGAATGCGCGGGTGTTGGCAGAGGGTGGGGTTAAAAGATAAAGAATCTAACACACAGTGAGAGTTGTCACAGCTGCTTTTGCTGATGACACTGTGCTTTGGGAGATTCTGAAGAAGTTGCAGAGGTTGGTGGATGAGTTTGTAGGGTATGTAAAAGAAGGAAATTGAAAGTGAATATAGGAAAGAGTAAGGTGATGAGGATAACAAAAGATTAGGTGACGAAAGATTGGATATCAGATTGGGGGGAGAGAGTAAGGAGGAGGTGAAGATTCAGATTTTTGGGAGTGGACGTGTCAGCAGATGGGTCTATGAAGGATGGAGGAATCATAGAATTGATGAGGGTGAAAGGGTGAATGGTGCACTTAGGAGTCTGTGGAGACAAAGAACTATGTCCATGGAAGCAAAGAGGGAATGTATGAGAGTATAGTTATTCTAACACTCTATATAGGTGTGAAGAATGGGTGGTGAACGTTGCAACAAGGAGAAGGCTGAGGCAATGGAGATGCATGTCTGAGATAAATATGTGGGTGTGAATATAATGCAGCGAATCAGTGGAAATTGGGAGGAGGTGCCTGATTACCAAGACTTTATCCAGAGGGCTGAGGAGGGTTGTTGAGGTGGTTTGGACATGTAGAGAGGATGGAACAAAGTAGAATGACTTCGAGAGTGTATAAATCTATAGGGGAGGGAAGGCGGGGTGGGGCCCAAAGGGAAAAGGGGGAGGGGGGGAAAAAAGGGGTTTGTATGGGGCTTGACCAGCAAGCATGCATGAGCGTATTTGATAGGAGTGAATGGAGACTAATGGTTTTAATACTTGAGGGCTGTTGGAGTGTAAGCAAAGTAACATTTATGAAGGGATTCGGGGAAACCGGCAGGGCCGGACTTGAGTCCTGGAGATGGGAAGTACAGTGTCTGCACTCTGAAGGAGGGGTTTAATGTTGCAGTTTTATAAGTGTAGTGTAGCACGCTCTGGCATTTTTCTTTTTGGGCCACCCTGCCTTGGTGGAAACTCCCGATGTGTTATATATATATATATATATATATATATATATATATATATATATATATATATATATATATATATATATATATATATATATATATATATATATATATTATTGAGTTGGACTGAAATGTGTTTCCCCGTTTCCCGATCACTTAAAATTTAATTTACTGTAAGTTAGCAGAGCGATGCGCTGATCATGGGGAAGAGCAGAAGTCAACTTGTGTCGATACTTCGCCTCTGATCCAAGGGGTTCGATACCGCCTCTGATCCAAGTGGGATCAGATACCGCCTCTGATCCAAGTGGGATCAGATACCCGCCTCTGACCCAAATTTGGGATCAGTACCCTTTTCCACAGCGTAATTTGCAATCGTATTATTGTATCCTTCCAATCAACGTATTTGGGGGCTTTGTCCTCTAGACCACGAGTTCAATCCAGCTCATATTTTAAAAAAAAAATATACACCCCCCCTTTTCCCACCCACATTATTAACTATATCAAAATATATTTTTACAGCTTACCCCACT
>WNWK01042267.1:0-16060 GCA_009830355.1 Cherax destructor | reverse complement strand
AGATACACAAAATAAAATGATCACTTATCACGATCTGTGAAAATTTTATTTTCTGATTGTCTTCGAACACTAATCCCAATAAAATGTTATTTTGAAACTTCCAGATTATGATGATCAAAACACAAACATATTACTTAGTTTTAACATGGGAATAACCAAGATAAAAGACAGTGAACTTTCATTGAGTAACTAATAATTTCCTCACAACTGGTGGCAGCCTAACAGGTTCTCAATGATTTGTTTACATCTGTTTCTGAGTCACTGTTTCCCATCTAGAAAGAACACATGCGCACTTCAAGGCATATTAAGCAAATGTTTAGTATGAGTAGTGAGAGTTAAGAGGCATGCAAGTTCCCAGGCTTCTAATAACATGTTTATTTTTCCACTATAATCTACCTTGTCCATAAATACTATCGCATTTGCATTGTCTGTTTCGTAAGGTGAAGGAATCGTTCAGAACGCTGTACACTGTGTACGTTAGGCCCATACTGGAGTACGCAGCACCAGTTTGGAACCCACAACTAGCCAAGCACATAAAGAAACTAGAGAAAGTGCTTTGCAAAACGCTAGTCCCGGACTAAGGGGTATGTCCTACGAGGAGACGTTAAGTTAAATCGACCTGACGACATTGGAGGACAGGAGATTAAGGGGACATGATAACGACATATAAAATACTGAGAGGAATTGACAAGGTGGACAGAGACAGAATGTTCCAGAGATGGGACACAGCAACAAGGGGCACAGCTGGAAGTTGAAGACTCGGATGAATCACAGGATGTTAGGAAGTATTTCTTCAGTCACAGAGTGGTCAGGAAGTGGAATAGTTTGGGAAGCGATGTAGTGGAGGCAGGTTCCATTCATAGCATTAATTAAGAAGAGGTATGATAAGGCTCATGGCGAAGGAGAGACCCCAGTAGCGGCCAGTGAAGAGGCGGGGCCAGGAGCTATGACTCTACCCTGCAACCACAATTAGGTGAGTACAGCTGGTGAACAACGTTGTCAGACACAGCTGGTGAACAACGTATGTCAGACACAGCTGGTGAACAACGTGTGTCAGACACAGCTGGTGAACAACGTGTGTCAGACACAGCTGGTGAACAACGTGTGTCAGACACAGCTGGTGAACAACGTGTGTCAGACACAGCTGGTGAACAACGTGTGTCAGACACAGCTGGTGAACAACGTGTTCAGACACAGCTGGTGAACAACGTGTGTCAGACACAGCTGGTGAACACGTGTGTCAGACACAGCTGGGGAACAACGTGTGTCAGACACAGCTGGGGAACAACGTGTGTCAGACACAGCCCCGTGGCCTGGTGGCTAAAGCTCTCGCTTCACGCACTGATGGCCGGGTTCAATTCCCCGGCAGAGGCGGAAACATTTCAAGTGTTTCCTTGCACACACACACACACACACACATACAACAGGCCTAGTGTCTACTCGACATGTGCCTACGACAAAATGGTAACTAACAGGTTAAGAAGGTGATAAGATAATTATAAAATATAATATTGACTATGCAAGAGTTATTAAGAAGACTCATCACAGACTCGTCATACTCATCATACTCATCACAGACTCATCATGATAAGAAATTATTATATTCGAAGATAAACACTGACTCTGAATGAAAGGGCAGCTCTGAGTACCTTGGATCAAGAGCTGTTTGATCACCTCAGGGCACAGGACATCATACTCGTGACGATTAAAACGACGAACTGAATTTCCAGTAAAATCCACAAAGATTCTTACACCTTACGGCGAGCCAATGCCTTCGATCAAGAGCCTCTCTCTAGCATCAAGGGAAAGCAATTAAAACTAGTCATTATTTCTCATCAATGATGTTTTAATGGAGGAGCTCTAAATATGTAGGGGTCAAAGTGTTTAGGGAAGAGGTGGCTCCTACAATTGTTGGTCCAGTTAGTGAGACCAGCAGCAGCAGACTGCTAGCTAGTGAGACCAGCAGCAGCAGACTGCTAGCTAGTGAGACGCAGCAGCAGACTGCTAGCTAGTGAGACCAGCAGCAGCAGACTGCAGCTAGTGAGACCAGCAGCAGCAGACTGCTAGCTAGTGAGACCAGCAGCAGCAGACTGCTAGCTAGTGAGACCAGCAGCAGCAGACTGCTAGCTAGTGAGACCAGCAGCAGCAGACTGCTAGCTAGTGAGACCAGCAGCAGCAGACTGCTAGCTAGTGAGACCAGCAGCAGCAGACTGCTAGCTAGTGAGACCAGCAGCAGCAGACTGCTAGCTAGTGAGACCAGCAGCAGCAGACTGCTAGCTAGTGAGACCAGCAGCAGCAGACTGCTAGCTAGTGAGACCAGCAGCAGCAGACTGCTAGCTAGTGAGACCAGCAGCAGCACACTGCTAGCTAGTGAGACCAGCAGCAGCACACTGCTAGCTAGTGAGACCAGCAGCAGCACACTGCTAGCTAGTGAGACCAGCAGCAGCACACTGCTAGCTAGTGAGACCAGCAGCAGCACACTGCTAGCTAGTGAGACCAGCAGCAGCACACTGCTAGCTAGTGAGACCAGCAGCAGCACACTGCTAGCTAGTGAGACCAGCAGCAGCACACTGCTAGCTAGTGAGACCAGCAGCAGCACACTGCTAGCTAGTGAGACCAGCAGCAGCACACTGCTAGCTAGTGAGACCAGCAGCAGCACACTGCTAGCTAGTGAGACCAGCAGCAGCACACTGCTAGCTAGTGAGACCAGCAGCAGCACACTGCTAGCTAGTGAGACCAGCAGCAGCACACTGCTAGCTAGTGAGACCAGCAGCAGCACACTGCTAGCTAGTGAGACCAGCAGCAGCACCTGCTAGCTAGTGAGACCAGCAGCAGCACACTGCTAGCTAGTGAGACCAGCAGCAGCACACTGCTAGCTAGTGAGACCAGCAGCAGCACCCTGCTAGCTAGTGAGACCAGCAGCAGCACCCTGCTAGCTAGTGAGACCAGCAGCAGCACCCTGCTAGCTAGTGAGACCAGCAGCAGCACCCTGCTAGCTAGTGAGACCAGCAGCAGCACCCTGCTAGCTAGTGAGACCAGCAGCAGCACCCTGCTAGCTAGTGAGACCAGCAGCAGCACCCTGCTAGCTAGTGAGACCAGCAGCAGCACCCTGCTAGCTAGTGAGACCAGCAGCAGCACCCTGCTAGCTAGTGAGACCACAGGCAGCAGCACCACTGCTAGCTAGTGAGACCAGCAGCAGCACCCTGCTAGCTAGTGAGACCAGCAGCAGCACCCTGCTAGCTAGTGAGACCAGCAGCAGCACCCTGCTAGCTAGTGAGACCAGCAGCAGCACCCTGCTAGCTAGTGAGACCAGAAGCAGCACCCTGCTAGCTAGTGAGACCAGCAGCAGCACCCTGCTAGCTAGTGAGACCAGCAGCAGCACCCTGCTAGCTAGTGAGACCAGCAGCAGCACCCTGCTAGCTAGTGAGACCAGCAGCAGCACCCTGCTAGCTAGTGAGACCAGCAGCAGCACCCTGCTAGCTAGTGAGACCAGCAGCAGCACCCTGCTAGCTAGTGAGACCAGCAGCAGCACACTGCTAGCTAGTGAGACCAGCAGCAGCACACTGCTAGCTAGTGAGACCAGCAGCAGCACACTGCTAGCTAGTGAGACCAGCAGCAGCACACTGCTAGCTAGTGAGACCAGCAGCAGCACACTGCTAGCTAGTGAGACCAGCAGCAGCACACTGCTAGCTAGTGAGACCAGCAGCAGCACACTGCTAGCTAGTGAGACCAGCAGCAGCACACTGCTAGCTAGTGAGAGCAACAAGAGACTGCTAGGTAGTGAGACCAGCAGCAGCACACTGCTAGCTAGTGAGACCAGCAGCAGCACACTGCTAGCTAGTGAGACCAGCAGCAGCACACTGCTAGCTAGTGAGAGCAACAAGAGACTGCTAGGTAGTGAGACCAGCAGCAGCACACTGCTAGCTAGTGAGACCAGCAGCAGCACACTGCTAGCTAGTGAGACCAGCAGCAGCACACTGCTAGCTAGTGAGAGCAACAAGAGACTGCTAGGTAGTGAGACCAGCAGCAGCACACTGCTAGCTAGTGAGACCAGCAGCAGCACACTGCTAGCTAGTGAGAGCAACAAGAGACTGCTAGGTAGTGAGACCAGCAGCAGCAGACTGGTTGCTTCCTAAAATTATTACACTAGTGAATACTTTTTAAAATTTTTAATACTGTGTTTGTAAATAATATGGAATGGAATTTCAAAGTTATAAGAGATTAAGGTGACATAATAGATTGTATTCAGTTGAATGTAAAGTATATCAAGACTGTTTAAATTTAAGACAGTGCAGAGTTCTTGTGCAGACTGCAAGGACCCTCATTATTATGTATACAATGCTTGTTTCAAGGCAACGATAACACAGTGCAACAGTTGGTAAGGAATTACACAGGAACAAGTTTAAACTTAGAAGACTGTTCTCAGCGACACGAACTATTTCTCCAATGACAGGAATGCAGCTAATATATTCGAAGACCCATATCTGCAAGCCAAAAAGATAATTAAAATTAGGTAAGAGTCAAAATTATCTTTTAACTAATTGTTTTCTCAATTATTATTATTATAATCAAAAGAAGCGCTAAACCACAGGGGTTATACAGCGCTTCTTGTCAGGACAGGATGCAGGGAGAATGGATTGTAAGAGGGAGTTGGAGTATGGAGTGCAGCAGGACAGTGGATAGTGCAGGGATAGAGGGTAGCAAGAGATCGAGGTAGAAGGGACTGAGGGAGGTGCTAGAGGAATAATCTTCAGAGTTTGTGTAGTAAGTCAGTTTCTGTCAAAAAGTCAATGAGAGAGTCAGGATTAAAGGAGGGTCCATCAGCAAGAAGGGAAGGTAAAGAAAGGGCAGCAGAGCGAAGACGACGTTGAAGGTAAATTCTGCGTGCTCGTTGATAGAGTGGGCAGTCCAACAGAATATGTCTAACAGACACTGGAACCTGACAATGCTCACAGAGAGGGGCAGGGAGCCTCTCCATGAGATACCCGTGAGTAAGACGAGTGTGGCCGATGCGAAGACGGGAGAGTGTAGTCTCCCAACCTCGACATTGGTGACAAGAAGAAGGCCAGAATCCTATATTGGGTTTAATAAAATGAAGTTTGTTATTTAGCAGGTCAGACCAGTGTTGTTGCTAACGGGTGCGAAGGTGGGTAGCAATGACCGCAAAATAGTCCGTAAAAGGAACACCTCTATATGAAACTGGAAGGTCATGTACTGCTGACCGCACAGCAGTGTCTGCCTGTTCATTGCCCTGTGTGTCAACATGACCAGGGACCCAACAAAGAACAATATCTTTGTGCTTGCTAAAGATACGGCGTAACCAAAGTTGGATACGAAGAACTAGGGGGTGTGGTGTATCAATTTTACGGATAGCCTGTAAAGCACTAAGGGTGTCTGAAACGACCACAAATGGTGACACAGGCATAGATGCAATACGGATAAGTGCCACAAGAATGGTATACAATTCAGCCATAAATATGCTAGCCGAGGGTAATAGATGCCCTCACACGACGCTGTCAGGGAAGATTGCTGCGAATCCGACACCGTCAGATGACTTTGAACCATCGGTGTATAGTGCAATGCCATGGGAATGAGAACGGAAGTGGTCTAGAAAAAAAGAGAGAGAAGCCGCCGTAGGTAGTTGGGCTTTCGCGCAAGGTAGAGGAATAGAACAGACACGGACAGCAGGAACTTCCCAAGAGGGTAGGGGAAAGGGAGATGTCACATGAACGTATAAAGGTGGTAGTTGAAGGGACGACAAGAGTGAAAGCAGACGAAGAGAAAAGGGACGAAGTAAACAGGGGCGACGGACAAATAAAGAGCGCCTACTAACATCTGTGACAATCCTATACATGGAAGGATTGCGGAGGTCATGAGAGCGAACATAATAGCGAATGCAATGTGCATCGCGACGATCGGACAAGAATGGAATGTTCGCTTCTACATAGAGGCTCTCAACTGGGGAAGAACGAAATGCACCAAGGCATAAACGCAATCCCTGGTGATGTATGGGATTAAGGCTAGAAAGAGTAGCAGGGGAGGCCGCCGAATATATCTGGTCACCATAATCGAGTTTCGATAAAATTAGGGCTGAATGCAGGCGGAGGAGAGTGCTACGATCAGCCCCCCACGAAAGATGTGCGAGAGTTTTTAGGAGGTTCAGCCGGCTATGACAAGTTGCCTTCAGAGAGGTAATGTGAGGTTTCCTGGACAATCGACGGTCAAACAGGAGGCCGAGAAACCTGACTATCATGTTCCGGGATACGTGAGCCGTATAGGTACAACGGATGATCAGAGACCACTGAACGTCTAGTAAACGTAATTTGATGAGTTTTGCTACTAGAAAATTTAAACCCGTGAGAGGTGCCCCAATTGGAAACTCGGTTGACGGAATGCTGGAGGGAAACTGCAATGAGGTGACAGTCAGCACCTGCACAAGCTATAGCAAAGTCATCCACATAAAGCGATGACCAAATGTTGGATGGGAGAACTGATGCCAGATTATTTATAGCAAGGAGAAATAGTGTTGTGCTCAGAACACATCCCTGAGGGACACCTTCAGCTTGGACAAAGTCCGGGGAAAGCTCATTACTAACCCGGACACGGAAATGTCTTTCAGTTAAGAAAGCCTTAAGGAAAAATGGTAGATTGCCTCTGAGGCCTAAGGAGTGGGCCTGGGTCAAGATATTATACTTCCAAGTTGTATCATAAGCCTTCCCAAGATCGAAAAAGATGGCGATAACCGAGTGGTTATTGGCATAGGCATTACAAATATACGTATCCAAGCGCAGTATGGGGTCTATGGCAGAACGGCCCTTATGAAAGCCATATTGTCTAGTGGAGAGACTACTGTGCATCTCTAAATACCACATCAAACGTCTATTAACTAGACGTTCCATCACTTTTCAAACTGCACTGGTAAGAGCGATGGGACGGTAGTGGGAGGCATCATGTCCCGTAGTACCCGGTTTGCAAAAAGGGAGAACAATAGCAGACTTACAAAGTAGTGTGTTGGTCATTTTGTGGTGGGGTGTTACGGCCCCCTACCTAACGATGGCTGTTAGGTAGTTTACCTGCCGGCCTGTGACGTCATCAAACGTGATGTTTGACTACCGAGCCGGCTGTACCGACAGTGTCTACCAGACTCTCATATGGAGAGTGTCTACCAGACTCTCCCATATACACCTTGGAGTGTGAGCTGCAGTAATGGAGACTGGTGTTCGTCTCTAACGCTGCTCAGAGCAAGTGTGTGTGCTGCAGTGTGGTGACATCTGGTGGCATGACACAAGTGATAGATAGTCGTGTGATTTTGTGTTTGTGATAGATGACGCGGTGCAAAGGCTTCCCTAGAGACTGAGTTCGTGATACAGGGGGCGTGCCATGTGGCACAGAGGTGTCGTGTGACACAGTGAAGGTGTCTTTTATGGTAAAGGAACGGGTGTCGTGGAACCCCGTAGGCGTGCCATAAAACAGAAATAAGGGTGTCTGAGGACACGGTGGAGAAGGCGTATCATGACGAGATGATTGGTGGTGTCCTGTGTGACACGATGATGGCAGCGACGTCTGACATGGCACTGAATTTTATAATTGTTTTACTTGTGATGTTTTACTACGTTTTAAATTGTTATAAATGTGTATATTAAAGCTATATGTTTTTACACAGATTATATGTTATACAGATTTATGTTTTTATATTAATAATAATATATATTAATAAATATCTGAAATATGAGATTTTATTGTTATCCCGAACAGTCAGTTTATTACAAATGAGTTTTTTTGTAATGGGGAACAACTCCTTGCGACCATATAAGATTAAAGAGTCGTAAGAGGACAGTAAGAGCAGACAGATGTAAATGCTGTAGCATACGAATATGTATACCGTCTGGCCCAGTTCTTGAAGGGTAAAAGGCACATTATAAGATTCCTCTCTGAAATCTGAAATTATTATGCAATATTTGAAGATGAATAACAATACACATTATTATTATAATCAAATAGAAGCGCTAAACCACAGGGGTTATACAGCGCTGCAGGTTATTGTAGGATGCAGGGAGAGTGGGTTGTAAGAGGGAGATGGACGATTAGTAGGGTATGGAGTGCAAGATGACGGTGGATAGTGCAGGGGTGGAGGGTAGCAAAAGATCGAGGTCCTCTCTGAGAGAAGAAAAATCTAAGGGCCTTAACTCGCTGGCAGACTTAGAAGAATGGAACGAGGGGCATAGATGGAGCCCCTGAGAAATGCGGACCAGATGATTACCAATTTCAGTGGCAACGGCAAGAGGGTGTGCTATATCGACACCAGCAACCTGAAGAACAGGAGCCGGGTCGGGGGAGAATTTACCACTCAATTTCCGCACTTTCTTCCAGACTGCACTCATCGAGGAAGCCGAAGTGACAGTAGAAACGTAATCTCGCCAGCAAGTGCGTTTAGCGTCACGTATGACACGGCGAGCAATAGCTCTCTTCTGCTTGAAATCAAGGAGTCTCTCTGTGGTTCTATTATACCGATACCTGCCCAACGCAGCGCGTTTCAAACGCACTGCCCGAGCACAAGCAGGAGACCACAAAGGCACGCACTTCTGAGAATGCTTGCCTGAGGTTTGGGGGATAGAATGTGAAGCTGCCGTGAAGACGGAGGATGAAAAGAGATGTAAAACCTCATCAATGGAGGACGAGGAAGGAACTTCATGAAAGGCAGTAAGATGTGCATAAAGGTCCCATTTCGCCTGGTCAAATTGCCAGCATGGGCTACGAGGGGGTGAGAATGCGAAGGACACCTAAGGATGATTGGGAAATGATCGCTGTCATGTAAGTCCAGGAGGACAGACCAGGTGAAGTCAAGCACAGTTAATGAAGAGCAGATGGAAAGATCGGTGCAGGAGAAAGAATGAGTTCGGGGATCAAAATGGGTAGGAGTACCCGTATTTAAAACATGGAGGGGGAAAGAAGCAAGAAATGCCTCCAACTGAATGCCACGGGAGTCACAGTGCGACCCTCCCCAAAGAAAATGGTGTGCGTTAAAATCGCTAAGTAATAGAAGGGGTGGCGGCAAGGAAGAAACCAGAAAATCAACATCTGGGATATAAAGAGATATAAAGAGATATAAAGAACAGAGTGTATACCACTTATTCAAGTGGATACGGGCCGCGGTGTAATGTAGAGAAGAATGAACATAGAGCTGACTGTAAGGAACACCAGTGCGTGTAAGAAGAGCACTTTCGTTAAAGGTTCCATCGGAAAAAGGATCCGATGAATACAACAAATCATAGCCTGAAATGGGCCGGATAACAGAATTTCAATTTGGGTTCTTGCAAACAGACACCAACAGGGGAAAACTGGGAGAGCAACATCTGAAGCTCACCCGGTTACCCCTGAGGATTCGGAAATTCCAATGCAAATACGCCATGATGTATGGAGAGAAAGATATAAGTCGAAGTTAGAGGTATCTATGGACTAGGGTTAGAAAAATCCACATGTGGTGGCAACAGAAAACTTGTAATCAGAGAAGGAGGGGGACGTTGTGAAGGAAGGAGGGGTATAGACGCAGAAGAGAGAGGAGGAGGAACCAGAGGTGGAGCAGTGTCCATCAACGGTTCAGTCTCTGCAATAGCCTCCAGTGTTTCGGGAGTCATAGATGCAGGATGTGGGACCACATTAGAGATGAAAGGAGGAGTGTGAGCGACAATCTGGGAGACCATAGATGGTACGAAAGTAGAGGGCGAGGAGATGGAAGAGGAAACTGTCAAAAGGGCTTGGAAGGGGACAGGAGTGGAAGCGGTCTGGGGCGGGGCAGTCAAAGAAGGAACGTGGGAAGGGACAGGGGATGAAGACATTGAACGAGGAGGAGGATGAACCTCCACACACATTACAGAAATAGTCGGAGGTGAAGAACCTGGCAATGGGGATTCTTTGCCGGACGTATGAGAAGAAGGGGGGCGCTGAGGTTTAGGTGGTGAACGAGGGCGTGTAGACACAGAACTGTGCAAGTGAGTAGGGGAAGGGGTGGGGACAGTATGGGATGCCGAGGTAGGGACCTTGGAGCCAAGAACAGCAAAAAGGATTCGAGACAGGGGTAACTGAGGATGGGGCGACCACAAAGGAAGCCAGGGAAGTTGAGACCCCAGAAGTGAGGCGACGTTTAGTAATTCGAGAATAGGAAATACGGGGAAGTCTCCCTTGAAGGCGTAGATGAGAGACGGCCATAGCATATGAGAAGCCTTCCGTCTCTTTGAGACAATGGATTTCCCTCTCACTCAGGTAAACCTGACAACGGCGAGAGTATGATGGATGCGCCTCATGACAGTTAAGGCAAGAGGGAGGTAAAGTACAAGAAGGACTGGCATGGTCGTCGGCACCACAGACTGGGCATTCGGCCATGGGCCTGCAATATTTCGCTGTATGACCAAAACGCCAGCAGTTTGTACACTGTTGAGGTGTAGGGGTCACCTTTCGAACTTGAAAAGGGTGACCTGCAATGTAGACCGAGGGTGGAAGTTCATGGCAGTCAAATGTTAAACGAGCTATATTGCAAGGATAACGTCTTCGCTTATTGGCAGAGAGGACAAAAGTGTCAACTTTAGGGATAGGGAGTTCTTGGAGCTCAAGCTGCTCCAAAATGTCTTCACCACATGTCTGGAAATTCTGTTGGACAATGGTGTGGGGTAAAATGACAGAACCACTACAAGAATTGAGAGAATGGTGCTTGTCAATAGTGATAGGAATAGTATCTATGGTCTTAAGGAGAGAAAGATCGTGAGCTTGGCCAGCATTCTGGACCGTGATGATGTGAGTGCCGCTCTTGAGAGCGTGAAATGAGATATCTTTACCAACATGGCGTAGCAGAGCCTTACCAATACCATGATCTGAAAGATAGGTATTAGGAGAAGTTGATAGTAGAGTAAAAAACTTTGTTCATTAAGTAGTGTGAAACAAAGTGTTTAAGGGGAGTGCGTGATTAGCTGGTCATTTCTGAGATGAACGAGAAGGAAGTGTCGAATCGTCATGTAAAGGGTCTTGGTCGTTTGAATGTGCGACCAGTAGTGGTCGGACGTGTAACGGGCGAGCAATCCGAAAAGTGTCGCACCGTAGAGGGAGAAGCCGGAATCAAGGTCAGAGAAGAGCAAAGGTCAGACGTGTCAAAGGGGCTGGTCGGAACCCTGGTACCTGGAGCAGGTGACGAACCTGCACAAGCATGAGGTACAGGGGTATTGGAGGTGTCCGAAGAGTTGCCCATTAACGAGGTAAGGTCAGAACTAGGTGCGTTATCAGGAAGGGGCCCGAAGGTAGTAGGTTCATGGATTGGGTCGGCCATGGTTAGGTTACTTCTTTCTTTTTATTTTTAAGAAAAAAAAGAAGGAAAATAAAATAAAAATAAAAAAAGAATAAAAAAAGGGAGGAACGTGGAGGAATAGCTCCTAGGAGGAATGAAAGAGGTGTAAATTCCCCTCCGCGCCCAAGAGGACCTCAACACCGCAAGTAACGCAGATGCTGCATGGAATCCGTGCCATACCCTACCCTTCATGCCAGTAAACCAGCAATCCGGGATAGCAACCTCACATCCACCGAGCTACCTCGGCGGACAAAAGAGAGGGCGATCGGATACCCACCACAAAGCATACCGCCTTCGGCCACCACCCCCGGAATCCGAAAGGTGGCCTCCAGAGATACACCCGTCGTCCGAAAGATACCCAAGGCCACCCCCCGGGAGACCGGAGAGGGATCGGGACATCCCCAGGCGATCCAGATTCCACGGCAAACTACACCACCGCCAAGAACCTCAACGGAATGGGATGGACCACGATACCCTTCCCCCTACCTAGGAACTAGAATGCCTGAGGAGAGAAGCTCCCAGGGTAAAAATGGGAAAGGACTTAGGGAGGGATGAGGAGGAAGAGGAGGAAAGGGAAAAAAGGGAGGATGGAGGAGATGGGATAGGGGAGGTGGGATTGGGGGGTAATTAGGTTCGGTCTGAGGAAGACCAAAAGGTAATTCCTCAAACCAAGAGCCTCTTCACCACGCCAAGGAGCCCCCCTTGAAGAGGATGTTTTCACAAACAAATGAGTATCAGTATGTGTTTGTACATGTGTAGTTCAGAGGGTTATTTCATTAGTGATACTTGAGCATTTGTAGTGAGGTATTAACTGTACCAGTCATACTTGAGCACTGGTAGCGAGGTATTAACTGTACCAGTAATACTTGAGCACTGGTAGCGAGGTATTAACTGTACCAGTCATACTTGAGCACTGGTAGCGAAGTATTAACTGTACCAGTCACACTTGAGCACTGGTAGCGAAGTATTAACTGTACCAGTCACACTTGAGCACTGGTAGCGAAGTATTAACTGTACCAGTCATACTTGAGCACTGGTAGCGAGGTATTAACTGTACCAGTCATACTTGAGCACTGGTAGCGAGGTATTAACTGTACAAGTCATATTTGAGCACTGGTAGCGAGGTATTAACTGTACCAGTCATACTGAGCACTGGTAGCGAAGTATTAACTGTACCAGTCATACTTGAGCACTGGTAGCGAGGTATTAACTGTACCAGTCATACTTGAGCACTGGTAGCGAGGTATTAACTGTACCAGTCATACTTGAGCACTGGTAGCGAGGTATTAACTGTACCAGTCATACTTGAGCACTGGTAGCAAGGTATTAACTGTACCCGTCATATTTGAGCACTTTAAGCGAGGTATTAACTGTACCAGTCATGCTTGAGCACTGGTAGCGAGGTTTTAACTGTACCAGTCATACTTGAGCACTGGTAGCGAGGTATTAACTGTACCAGTCATACTTAGGCACTGGTAGCGAAGTATTAACTGTACCAGTCACACTTGAGCACTGGTAGCGAAATATTAACTGTACCAGTCATACTTGAGCACTGGTAGCGAGATATTAACTGTACCAGTCATATTTGAGCACTGCTAGCGAGGTATTAACTGTACCAGTCATACTTGAGCACTGGTAGCGAGGTATTAACTGTACCAGTCATGCTTGAGCACTTGTAATGAAGTATTAACTGTACCAGTCATATTTGAGCACTGCTAGCGAGGTATTAACTGTACCAGTCATACTTGATCACTGGTAGCGAGGTATTAACTGTACCAGTCATGCTTGAGCACTTGTAATGAGGTATTAACTGTACCAGTCATGCTTGAGCACTGGTAGCGAGGTTTTAACTGTACCAGTCATACTTGAGCACTGGTAGCGAGGTATTAACTGTACCAGTCATACTTGGGCACTGGTAGCGAAGTATTAACTGTACCAGTCATATTTGAGCACTGCTAGCGAGGTATTAACTGTACCAGTCATACTTGAGCACTGGTAGCGAGGTATTAACTGTACCAGTCATACTTGAGCACTTGTAATGAGGTATTAACTGTACCAGTCATACTTGAGCACTGGTAGTGAGGTATTTACTGTACCAGTCATACTTGAGCACTAGTAGCGAGGTATTAACTGTACCAGTCACACTTGAGCACTGGTAGTGAGGTATTTACTGTACCAGTCATACTTGAGCACTGGTAGTGAGGTATTAACTGTACCAGTCATACTTGAGCACTGGTAGCGAGGTATTAACTGTACCAGTCATACTTTTAGCACTGGTAACGAAGTATTAACTGTACCAGTCATACTTGAGCACTGGTAACGAAGTGTTAACTGTACCAGTCATACTTGAGCACTGGTAACGAGGTATTAACTGTACCAGCCATACTTGAGCACTGGTAGCGAGGTATTAACTGTACCAGTCATACTTGAGCACTGGTAGCGAGGTATTAACTGTACCCGTCATATTTGAGCACTTTAAGCGAGGTATTAACTGTACCAGTCATGCTTGAGCACTGGTAGCGAGGTTTTAACTGTACCAGTAATACTTGAGCACTGGTAGCGAGGTATTAACTGTACCAGTCATACTTGGGCACTGGTAGCGAAGTATTAACTGTACCAGTCACACTTGAGCACTGGTAGCGAAATATTAACTGTACCAGTCATACTTGAGCACTGGTAGCGAGATATTAACTGTACCAGTCATATTTGAGCACTGCTAGCGAGGTATTAACTGTACCAGTCATACTTGAGCACTGGTAGCGAGGTATTAACTGTACCAGTCATACTTGAGCACTTGTAATGAGGTATTAACTGTACCAGTCATACTTGAGCACTGGTAGTGAGGTATTAACTTTACCAGTCATACTTGAGCACTGGTAGCGAGGTATTAACTGTACCAGTCACACTTGAGCACTGGTAGTGAGGTATTAACTGTACCAGTCATACTTGAGCACTGGTAGCGAGGTATTAACTGTACCAGTCACACTTGAGCACTGGTAGTGAGGTATTAACTGTACCAGTCATACTTGATTATTATTATAATCAAATAGAAGCGCTAAACCACAGGGGTTATACAGCGCTGCAGGTTATTGTAGGATGCAGGGAGAGTGGGTTGTAAGAGGGAGATGGACGATTAGTAGGGTATGGAGTGCAAGATGACGGTGGATAGTGCAAGGGAGGAGGGTAGCAAGAGATCGAGGTAGAAGGGACTGAGGGAGGTGCTAGAGGTATAATCTTCAGAGTTTGTGTAGTAAGTCAGTTTCTGTCAAAAAGTCAACAAGAGTGTCAGGATTAAAGGAGGGTCCATCTGCAAGAAGGGAAGGTAAAGAAAGGGCCGCAGAGCGAAGACGTCGTTGGAGGTAAATTCTGCGTGCTCGTTGATAGAGTGGGCAGTCCAACAGGATATGTCGAACAGACACTGGAACCTGACAATGCTCACAGAGAGGGGCAGGGAGCCTCTCCATGAGATACCCGTGAGTAAGACGAGTGTGGCCGATGCGAAGACGGGAGAGAGTAGTCTCCCAACCTCGACATTGGTGACAAGATGAAGGCCAGAAACCTATAACCGGTTTAATAGAATGAAGTTTGTTATTCAGCAGGTCAGACCAGCGTTGTTGCCAACGGGTGCGAAGGTGGGTAGCAATGACCGCAAAATAGTCCGTGAAAGGAACACCTCTATATGAAACTGGAAGGTCATGTACTGCTGACCGCACAGCAGTGTCTGCCTGTTCATTGCCCTGTACGTCAACATGACCAGGGACCCAACAAAAAACAATATCTTTATGCTTGCTAAAGATACAACGTAACCAAAGGTGGATACGAAGAACTAGGGGGTGAGGTGTATCAATTTTACGGATAGCCTGTAAAGCACTAAGGGAGTCTGAAACGACCACAAATGGTGACTCAGGCATAGATGCAATATGGATAAGTGCCACAAGAATGGCATACAATTCAGCCGTAAATATGCTAGCCGAGGGTAATAGATGCCCTCGTACAACGCTGTCCGAAAACACTGCTGCGAATCCGACGCCGTCAGATGACTTTGAACCATCGGTGTATACTGCGATGGCATGGGAATGAGAACGAAAGTGATCTAGAAAGAAAGAGCGAGAAGCCGCCGTAGGTAGTTGGGCTTTCGCGCAAGGTAGAGGAATAGAACAGACACGGACAGCAGGAACTTCCCAAGTTGGTAGGGGAAAGGGAGATGTCACATGAACATATAGAGGTGGGAGCTGAAGGGAAGACATGAGTAAATGTAGACGAAGAGAAAAGGGACGAAGTAAGCAGGGGCGACGAATAAATAAAGAGCGCATACTAACATCTGTAACAATCCTATACATGGAAGGATTGCGGAGGTCATGAGAGCGAACATAATAGCGAATGCAATGTGCATCTCGACGATCGGACAAGGATGGAATGTTCGCTTCTACATAGAGGCTCTCAACCGGGGAAGAACGAAAAGCACCAAGGCATAAGCGTAATCCCTGGTGATGGATGGGATTAAGGCTGGAAAGAGTGGCAGGAGAAGCTGCCGAATATATCTGGTCACCATAATCGAGTTTCGATAAAATTAGGGCCGAATGTAGGCGAAGGAGAGTTCTACGATCAGCCCCCCATGAAAGATGTGCGAGGGTTTTAAGGAGGTTCAGCCGGCTATGACAAGTCGCCTTCAGAGAGGTAATGTGAGGTTTCCAGGACAATCTGCGGTCAAACAGGAGGCCGAGAAAC
>WNWK01042266.1:0-16060 GCA_009830355.1 Cherax destructor | reverse complement strand
AGGTATCTCCCCAAAGAAAAACCCCCAAAAGGGAATTCAAGTTAGAAAGTTTAGTTTAAAAAGGATATGGAAAAAGTTTGGTTTAAATAGGGTAGTTGATGAGTGGAACAGTCTCCCTGGGGTTATTGAAGCAACCCCCTTTTGGGTATTTTTCAAAGGGGGTTTTGGGATAAATTCATGGTGGGGGTTTGGGGATTTGAGGGGAATTAAAAGTAAAAAAATTATCAAACATTTCTTGGGTAGCATTGAAAATTAGGTTGAACAAATATTTTTTTAAAATTGGGATGGAATGTAAAGGACCCTAGGGGGGGCCCCAACAGGCCTGTGAGTGTTCCTCCTTTCTTATGTTTTTATAAAAAAAAAAAAGGCACAATACCTGACTGGAACAATACACACAAACCCGCACAAAAAAAAGGGGGAGCTTACGACGACTTTCCCCAACTTGGACCTTTTCAAAGTCACACTAACACACAGAGACGGGAAAAGGGGTATTTATAGGCAGGCAGACAGGGGGGTAAAAGGGGGGGGGAAATTTAGGAGTAGTGATAGTGGGAAAAGTAAAGGTAGTATAAAGGTAGTGGTAAAAGGATAGGGGAAGGGGCACTGCTATGGGCTAGCCCCCCCAAAAGGGTCTCGAGGGAAAAAAAAGGAAAAAAATAAAGGAAAAAAACAAGGCAAAAGAAAGAACGAAAAAAAAAAAACCCCAAGGGAAAAAAAAAGGAAAAGGGGGAAGAAAAAAGGGAAGGAATCAGGTTAAGTCGGGGCGTTCTGAAGTTTAGGCATTTAACAATGTAATAAAGGGAAAAAAAACAAAGGACAAAAAAGGGCTAAAAATTCATACAGGGAAAGTTGTGTATGGGGGGGATTCAACCGGGGGGACTATAAAGTTGACTGGGGGGACATTTTTAAAAAAAAAAACCAATCCCAAAGGGATGACTGTGATTTTGACATGACAAAAAGGGATTATTAGTGTCGGCAAGCCTAACACTTTTTTTTGCCCCCCGGGCTTTAAAAAGAGATCGGCCGTTTCCCCAAAATACTGGGGACAGGAGGGCAAAAATGAGTAGACACCAGGAGAATCTTTGGGGGAGGGGGTTTTGAACAGATTATCGAAGGTGTTATTTTTGGGGAAAAAGGGAAGGTTTTATGTCTAAAGGGAAGGAGGGGTTCTGAGATTAAAGACCGAGATGTGGGGGAAAAATTTATAATTTTGTCCAAAGGGAAAATTGAAAAAACCCCCAACCTTTTTAAAAACGCAATTTTTTAGCCCAAAACTAAATATATTTTTGATAGTTAACATTAATTTAATAATAAAAAACACAATGAAAAAAATTTTTTTTTTATGTTCAGAATGATTTTGGCGAAATTATTCATAAAAAATTTTTTCCCTTTTCTTTATAGCAAGGTGAGCGTTGCTATTTAAAAAATCCCAAATTTTACCTAATCGTCACAATATATATATATATATATATATATATATATATATATATATATATATATATATATATATATATATATATATATATATATATATATATATATATATATAAAGAACATAAGAACATAAGAAAGGAGGAACACTGCAGCAGGCCTGTTGGCCCATTCTAGGCAGGTCCTTCATTCCATCCCACTAACAGAATATTTGTTGAACCTAATTTTTAATGCTACCCAGAAATAAGCTTTGATAATTTTATTTACTCATGTGCAATTCCCACTCAAATCCAACCCCTTTCACTCATGAATTTATCCAACCTAAATTTAAAACTACCCAAGGTCCTTGCTTCAATAACCCTACTAGCAGACTGTTCCACTCATCAACTACCCTATTTCCAAACATAAGAACATAAGAACATAAGAAAAGGAGGAACACTGCAGCAGGCCTGTTGGCCCATACTAGGCAGGTCCTTCACAATCCGTCCCACTAACAGAATATTTGCTCAACCCACTTTTCAATGCTACCCAAGAAATAAGCTTTGACAATTTTACCCACTCATCGAGTCCCACTCAAATCCATCCCCTCTCACTCATGAATTTATCCAACCTAAATTTGAAACTACCCAAGGTCCAGCTTCAATAACCCTACTAGGCAGACTGTTCCACTCATCAACACCCTATTTCCAAACCAATACTTTCCTATATCCTTTCTAAATCTAAACTTATCTAACTTGAATCCATTATGGGGTCCTCTCTTGGAGAATATCCTCAAGACCTTATTTATATCCCCTTTGTTAATACCCATTTTCCACTTGTATACCTCGATCATGTCTCCCTCATTCTTCGTCTTACAAGTGAATGTAATTTAAGGGTCTTCAATCTTTCTTCTAAGGAAGATTTCTAATGCTATGTATTAATTTAGTCATTCTACGCTGAATGTTTTCTAACGAATTTATGTCCATTCTGTAATATGGAGACCAAAACTGTGCTGTAATCTAGGTGAGGCCTTACTAATGATGTATAAAGCTGTAATATAACCTCTGGACTTGTTGCTAACACTTCTTGATATAAATCCCAGTAATCTATTTGCCTTATTACGTACGCTTAGGCATTGCTGTCTTGGTTTAAGGTTGCTGCTTACCATCACCCCCAAGTCCTTCTCGCAATCTGTATGGCTAAGTTCTACGTTATTTAACTTATAAGTGCTTGGGTTATGGACACTCCCGAGCTTCAGAACCTTGCATTTATCTACATTGAACTGCATCTGCCACTTTTCTGACCACCGAATTAAGTTTGTCTAAATCTTCCTGAAGTTCTATGACATTATGTTTGAATCAATTATCCTACCTATCTTCGTGTCGTCGGCGAATTTGCTCATATCACTAGTAATTCCCTCATCAAGGTCATTGATATATATTATAAATAACAATGGGCCTAAGACTGATCCCTGTGGACACCACTTGTTACAAGTCCCCATTCGGATTTAACCCATTTATGCACACTCTCTGCTTCCTATTGGAGCCATGACTCGATCCATGACAGCACTTTTCCCCAATGCCATGAGCTGCCACTTTCTTTAACAGTCTCTGGTGCGGTACTCTATCAAAAGCCTTACTAAAGTCTAAATAAACAATATCGAATTCCTATATCCTTTCTAAATCTAAACTTATCTAACTTGAATCCATTATTGCGGTTCTCTCTTGGAGAGATACCCTCAAGACCTTATTTATATCCCCTTTGTTAATATCCATTTTCCACTTGTTACCTCGATCATGTCTCCTCATTCTACGTCTTACAAGTGAATGTAATTTAAGGGTCTTCAATCTTTCTTCGTAAGGAAGATTTCTAATGCTATGTATTAATTTAGTCATTCTACGCTGAATGTTTTCTAACGAATTTATGTCCATTCTGTAATATGGAGACCAGAACTGAGCTGCTAATCTAGGTGAGGCCTTACTAATGATGTATAAAGCTGTAATATAACCTCTGGACTTCTGTTGCTAACACTTCTTGATATAAATCCCAGTAATCTATTTGCCTTATTACGTACGCTTAGGCATTGCTGTCTTGGTTTAAGGTTGCTGCTTACCATCACCCCCAAGTCCTTCTCGCAATCTGTATGGCTAAGTTCTACGTTATTTAACTTATAAGTGCTTGGGTTATGGACACTCCGAGCTTTAGAACTTTGCATTTATCTACATTGAACTGCATCTGCCATTTTCTGACCAGGAATTGAGTTTGTCTAAATCCTCCTGTAGTTCACTGACATCTACGTCTGAATCGATTATCCTACCTATCTTCGTGTCATCAGCGAATTTGCTCATATCACTAGAAATTCCTCGTCAAGGTCATTTATATATTTATAAACAACAACGGGCCCAAAACCGATCCCTGAGGAACGCCACTTGTTTACAGATCCCCACTCGATTTAACCCCATTTATGCACACCCTCTGCTTCCTATTGGTGAGCCATGACTCGATCCATGACAACACTTTTCCCCCAATGCCATGAGCAGCCACTTTCTTTAACAGTCTCTGATGTGGTACTCTATCAAAAGCCTTACTAAAATCCAAATAAACGATATCGAATTCTTTATCATGATCAACTGCTCAAAAGCCTTACTGAAAAAGTTAATAAATTAGTTAGGCAGGAACGGCCCTGATGAATCCATGCTGAGTATCATTAATCAAATTATGCCTATCGAGATGGCTTCTTATGTTATCAGCTATAATCGACTCTAGTAATTTGCCTACAATTGATTTAGACTTATTGGGCGGTAATTTGATGGTAACGACTTGTCCCCTGTTTAAAAATAGGAATTACATTAGCCATCTTCCCATATCCGCCACTACACCTGTTTGAAGAGATGAGTTAAAAATGTTAGTTAAGGGTTCCAGAGTTCTATTTTGCATTCTTAAGAACCCTTGAAAAAAAGCTCATCAGGGCCTGGCGATTTATTTTGCTTCAAACGGTCTATCTGTTTGATAACCTTTTCGCTAGTGACTGTGATACTACATAATTTATCTTCTTCAGGCCCACTAAAATACCTAATTCTTGGGATATTATTAGTGTCTTCCTGAGTGAAAACCGAGAGAAAATAATTATTAAAAATAGAGCACATTTCATTCTCTTTGTCAGTAAGATACCCATAATTATTTTTAAAGGGACCTATCTTATCTCTAACTTTTGTTCTATACACCTGGAAAAAACTTTTTGGGTTAGTCTTCGAATCCCTAGCAACTTTAATTTCGTAGTCCCGTTTAGCTTTTCTTATCCCCTTTTTAACGTCCCTCTTAATGTCAATATACTGACTCATAAGATGACCCTCACCTCGTTTGATACGCCTATAAATTCCTTTCTTCTGCCCTAAAAGATATTTAAGAACATAAGAACATAAGAAAGGAGGAACACTGCAGCAGGCCTGTTGGCCCATACTAGGCAGGTCCTTCACAATCCGTCCCACTAACAGAATATTTGCTCAACCCAATTTTCAATGCTACCCAAGAAATAAGCTTTGACAATTCTACCCACTCATGCGCGAGACCCACTCAAATCCAACCCCTCTCACTCATGAATTTATCCAACCTAAATTTGAAACTACCCAAGGTCCTAGCTTCAATAACCCTACTAGGCAGACTGTTCCACTCATCAACTACCCTATTTCCAAACCAATACTTTCCTATATCCTTTCTAAATCTAAACTTATCTAACTTGAATCCATTATTGGGTTCTCTCTTGGAGAGATATCCTCAAGACCTTATTTATATCCCCTTTGTTAATACCATTTTCCACTTGTATACCTCGATCATGTCTCCCCTCATTCTACGTCTTACAAGTGAATGTAATTTTAGGGTCTTCAATCTTTCTTCGTAAGGAAGATTTCTAATGCTATGTATTAATTTAGTCATTCTACGCTGAATGTTTTCTAACGAATTTATGTCCATTCTGTAATATGGAGACCAGAACTGAGCTGCTAATCTAGGTGAGGCCTTACTAATGATGTATAAAGCTGTAATATAACCTCTGGACTTCTGTTGCTAACACTTCTTGATATAAATCCCAGTAATCTATTTGCCTTATTGTACGCTTAGGCATTGCTGTCTTGGTTTAAGGTTGCTGCTACCATCACCCCCAAGTCCTTCTCGCAATCTGTATGGCTAAGTTCTACGTTATTTAACTTATAAGTGCTTGGGTTATGTACACTCTCGAGCTTCAGAACCTTGCATTTATCTACATTGAACTGCATCTGCCACTTTTCTGACCACGAATTAAGTTTGTCTAAATCTTCCTGAAGTTCTATGACATCTATGTTTGAATCAATTATCCTACCTATCTTCGTGTCGTCGGCGAATTTGCTCATATCACTAGTAATTCCCTCATCAAGGTCATTGATATATATTATAAATAACAATGGGCCTAAGACTGATCCCTGTGGAACACCACTTGTTACAAGTCCCCATTTGGATTTAACCCCATTTATGCACACTCTCTGCTTCCTATTGGTGAGCCATGACTCGATCCATGACAGCACTTTTCCCCCAATGCCATGAGCTGCCACTTTCTTTAAATTTGAGCCTATTATTCATCCATTTTGGGTCATTTCTATTCGATCTAATTTCTTTATATGGGATAAATGTTATTTGGGCAGCATGTATAGTGTTCAGAAAACTGTCATATTGATAGCTCTCTTCATTACCCCAGTCCACAGATGATAAGTGTTCTCTAAGTCCATTGTAATCTGCTAAGCGAAAATCTGGGACCGTTACTGAGTTATTCGTACTATGAAACTTCCATTCAATGCCAAAGGTAATTGATTTGTGGTCGCTTGCGCCGAGTTCCTCTGTAATTTCTAAATTATTAACAAGGGTTTCCTTGTTTGCCAGAACTAAGTCAAGCAGGTTATTTCCCTTGTAGGTTCTGTCACAAACTGCTTCAAAAAACAATCTTGAACTACTTCTAAGAAGTCGTTAGATTCTAAATTCCCAGTCAAAAATTCCAATCAATTTGACTAAAGTTGAAGTCACCCAGAATAACTACGTTATCGTGCATTGTGGCCTTAACAATTTCCTCCCATAGTAGTCTCCTTGGTCCCTATCTAAGTTTGGGGGACGGTATATCACACCTAAAATCAATTTTTCATGCCCCTCTGAAAATTCTATCCAGACAGACTCTGTATGTGTTATTTCAGACTTTATTCCCTTTTTATGCAACAGTTCAAGCGATCTCGGACATACAGTGCCACTCCACCCCCTTCCCGAAACTTCTGTCTACTTGGAACAATTTAAAACCCTGATATGACATTCAGCAGGCATGTCCCTATTTTTCGTATTGAACCACGTCTCAGTTATGGCAAATACATCAATGTTACCTGCACTTGCAACTAATCTCAAATCGTCCATCTTATTCCTAGCACTACGACTATTTGTATAATACACTTTTAAAGACCCTCCTTTCTCTTTACCCTTCCTGCTCCATTCTATTTTACCACTATACCTATTACTGTCCTTGTTATTGTTAAGATTTTTATATCAAAGCCTAGATCTATATTTCGACATTCAGTATTTTCCATTTCTAAACCCATACCTCTAACTAATCCTAGTTTAAAGTCCTAACAACACCCTCAACTGAGCTAGCAAGAAAATCCACATCTGCCCTGGATAAGTGAACCCCATCCCTGGCATACATGTCATTTCGGCCATAGAAGTGGTCCCAGTTGCAAATGAATGGTACTGCATTGTCCTTACAGTGTTTGTCCAGCCAGCAATTGACACCAATTGCCCTGGACAGCCATTCATCTCCAACTCCTCTCCTTGGCAAAATACCACATATGACAGGGTTCCACCCTTCTTCCTAATTATGTCTATTGCTGACCTATACCTGCTAGTCAGGTCCTCACTCCTACGTCTGCCAACATCGTTGCCTCCAGCACTGAGACAGATAATAGGATTGCTCCCATTACCTCTCATGATGTCGTCCAGACGGCTAACAATATCCTCCATCCCAGCCCCAGGAAAGCAAGATGGGGTCCACCTCTGGTACAAATTGTGGGACCCATAGCCTCGGAGAAGTGGATAAAAAAGGCTTCAAGGAAGAAAATTTGGATTTCTTCCTGATGCCATTTGAATATTCCACTTTCCCTACCACCCCATCTTTTTTTTTTTTTTTTTTTTTACCAATAGGTATATTTTATTACATAATATGGTACAAAATATTTAAGAGATACATTGTTGATATAAAGATGGCATATACAGTACACGAGGTGTGAGAGATACATGTCTAGTACATATTGTTACATATATATATATATATATATATATATATATATATATATATATATATATATATATATGCAAAAAGATCACAGTAAACAGGTGATATCAAAATATGCAAGACAACCACTATGAAAAAATAGAAGAATTCCAAGCGCTTTCGTGACTACTCACATTATCAAGGAACTATAAAAGGAAACATGACAAGAAGGCTTATAAAGGGGCAGAATACACCTCACATTCACATCACACTAACAAAGACTACACCTCACAGTAGCGTAACAACGCACGACTCTGTGAAGAGGAACATAAGAAAGGACCTGAAACTCTTCCCAAGAATTAAGATTAGTCCTATTTATCATTAAATTCTTCCCAAATTTTATTAATTATAAATGAATCCAATTTATATAAACCAAAAGAAATATTCATATTATTTTCAAAACTGCTTTTAATGAAACATGATTCTATTATATTCCTCTCAACCATGGACTTGCTTGATACAACCTTCTCGGCATTTTGAAAATCAATTGGATGGTTAAAGTCTCTCACATGAATAAATAGAGCATTAGAATCTTGTCCAGTTCTAATGCTATATTTATGTTGTTTTAATCTTAGTTCAAGACTTTTACCAGTTTGACCATAATAAACTTTATCGCATATTTTACAGGGAATCTTATAGACACATCCGTCAGCATTTTGGGGGAAATTTTTATCAAAAGTCTTTTACTGTATCAAGATTTTTAAATACAACTTTGATATTAAAATTCTTAAGAAAGGAAGGCATATCAACCAAGTTTTCATGGTAAGGGGGAACCAACATATTTTTGGTTGAATAAGGTTGGTTGTCCCTTTGGATTGTAAAAAGTATTCCTAGCTATTTTAAAAGATTTATCAATTATGTTTCTTGGGTATTTTAAATCATTAGCTATTTCATAAATTTTAGAGATTTCTTCATCTATGAAATATATGTCTTGCATATATATATATATATATATATATATATATATATATATATATATATATATATATATATATATATATATATATATATATATATAAGTTTCTCAAAGAGCTGGGTGAGAAACTCGTCATAGAAACCAGGGACCACAGGGCGACCAGCTTCCTCTTTCAGAGACTCAGTGTGGCGATCCAGAAGAGAAATGCCTGCAGCGTTCTGGGCACGCGGCCCACTGCCGGGGAGCTGGACGAAGTATTTGACATGTAGCTCTGAGTTGTTATCTATGTTGTTTTACTCCCTATTGTATTCTTTTCAATGTATTTTGTCTTGAAATAAAGTTTATATATAAAAGATGGGGTGGTAGGGGAAGTGGAATATTCAAATGGCTTCAGAAAGAAATCTAAATATTCTTCCTTGAAGCCTTTTATCCACTTCTCCGAGGCTATGGGTCCACAATTTACACCAGAGGTGTAGGCCAGGATATATATATTTAAATAGGGGTTAAAAGATAAAGAATCTAACACAAAGTGGGAGTTGTCACAGTTGCTCTTTGCTGATGACACTGTGCTTTGGGGAGATTCTGAAGAGAAGTTAGGAAGGTTGGTGGATGAATTTGGTAGGGTATGTAAAAGAAGAAAATTAAAAATCAATATAGGAATGAGTAAGGCGATGAGAATAAAAAAAATAGGTAGCGAAAGATTTAGTATGAGATTCTAGGGAGAGAGTATGGAGGAAGTAAATGAATTCAGATATTTAGGAGTGGACGTGTCAGCAGTTGGGTCTATGAAAGATGAAGTGAATCATAGAATTGACGAGGAAAAAATGGTGAGTGGTGCACTTATTAGTCTGTAGAGACAAAGAACTTTGTCCATGGAAGCAACGATGGGAATGTCTGAGAGTATAGTTATTCCAATGCTTTTATATTGATGCAATGCATGGGAGGTAATTGTTGCAACAAGAAGGCTGGATGCATTAGAGATGTTGTGTCTGAGGGCAATGTGTGGTGTGAATATAATGCAGAGAATTCATAGTTTGGTAATTAGGAGGTGCAGGATTACCAAAACTATTATCCAGAGGGCTGAGGAGGAGTTGTTGAGGTGGTTTGGACAAGTAAAGAGGCTGGAACAAAATGGAATTACTTCTAGAGTGTATAAATCTATAGTGGAGGGAAGGCTAGGAAAGGTTGGAGGGAGGGGGTAAAATAAATTTTGTGTGCGAGGAGCTTGTACTTACAGCAAGCATGCTTTACATAGGAGCAAATGGAGACAAATGGTTTTTAGGACATGACATGGTGTTGGAGTGTGAGCAGGGATTCAGGGAAACCAGCAGGCTGGACTTGAGTCCTGGAGATGGGAAGAACAGTGCCTGCACTCTGAAGGAGGGGTGTTAATGTTGCAGTTTTATAATTGTATATATACCATGCTCGTCACGGCATTATGACTAGAGTGCGATTTGGAAAACAAAGAAGGGAAACTTTTTCTTCTTCTGTGAAGTTTATGGTCACTTTATGTGATACAACCAGAATTACTAACGTAATTAGTAACGGAAAAAAATATAGTTTATTTGAAGTAAATTTTAATGTATGAACTATTAAATAAATTTAAACAGATCCAGGCTATATTTAGCATAATTTGGGTAACAAAAATTACGTTAATTTAAGTTAGGTTTGCTTAAAAAAATTAGCATTGTCAATGAAAAAATGTCTATCAGCCTGTCTATCTGGTTGATGTACTTTCGGAGACGTGCTTGGTGTTATACTCACCCCAAGATCTTTCTCCTTGAGCGAGGTTTGCAGTCTTTGGCCACCTATCCTATACTCTGTCTGCGGTCTTCTTTGCCCTTCCCCGATCTTCATGACTTTACATTTGGCGGGGTTAAATTCGAGAAGCCAGTTGCTGGACCAGGTGCCCAGCAAGTCCAGGTCTCTTTGAAGTCCTGCCTGATCCTCATCTGGTTTAATTCTCCTCATTAACTTCACATCATCTGCGAACAGGAACACTTCTGAGTCTATCCCTCCCATCATGTCATTCACATATACCAAGAATAGCACTGGTCCTAGGACTGACCCCTGTGGGACCCCGCTCGTCACAGGCGCCCAGTGTGATACCTCTTCACATATCATGACCCGTTGTTGCCTCCCTGTCAGGTATTCTCTGATCCATTGCAGTGCCCTTCCTGTTATACACAACTGATCATCTAGCTTCTGCACTAATCTCTTGTAAGGAACTGTGTCGAAGGCCATCCTGCAGTCCAAAAAAATGCAATCAACCCACCCCTCTCTCTCGTGTCTTACTTCTGTTACTTTGTCATAGAACTCCAGAAGGTTTGTGACAGGATTTGCCTTCCATGAATCCGTGCTGGTTATCGTTTATAATCTTGTGCCGTTCCAGGAGCTCTACCATTCTCCTCCTGATAATCTTCTCCATGACTTTGCACACTATACACGTAAGTGACACTGGTCTAATTTGAATCCATTATTGCGGGGAATCCACGTAAGTCTTCTAATAACAGGTTCATTTTTTGGTCTCAGACCGGACCGAAATCCTGTCCAGGTCTACCTTGTCCATAATTACTATCGTATGTTCTTTGTTTCGTATGGTGAAGTCCAGGATCTTTCCTTAATTCATGGTATAACTTAACAAATCTTTGAGGACAATTGTATTGCAGAGGTCTGAGAGCAAATACGATAGTAATTATGGTCAAGGTAGATTATAGTGGAAAAATGAACATATTATTAGAAGACAGAGACACTTATGTGCCTCTTAAGTTACTCCACCTTTATAACCTTTGATTTCACCTCACTTTAAATTACCTAAAATTCTCGTTTTGAAATTAAATTGCCCTTCAAACGAAATTAAGTTTGCGACTGATGCAATTATCTCATAATCCACAATTCATCGTTTTATATAATTATCAGATTTACAGACTAGTTGGCAATTACCCAAATTTATTCTGACCACAATTTTGTATATGACAAAACACAACATTGCTGTTAGTGGCTGTTTTGACAGTATATCTTGTTTTCTAAGTTGTGCTTATTCCAGGTTCTACCTCCGCTTACATTAGACATTATTGTTACATCGCGAGGTGGAACACTTTCATGTTCATTCCTTTAGCTTGATTAAGCCAGGTGATAATTTTGACCATCTTCGTTCCTTTAGCTTGATTAAGCCAGGTGTTAACTTTGACCATCATTCCTTTAGCTTGATTAAGCCAGGTGTTAATTTTGACCATCTTCGTTCCTTTAGCTTGATTTAGCCAGGTGTTAATTTTGACCATCTTCGTTCCTTTAGCTTGATTAAGCCAGGTGTTAATTTTGACCATCTTCGTTCCTTTAGCTTGATTTAGCCTAGTATTAATTTTCACCGTCAATGTTAATAATGTTAAGGAATATGTTTCATTTATGCTTACGCTTTAACTCAAGTATTTTATTAGGTATCACACACTGAGCTCACACACTAAGGTTCGGGGGCCGATCCCCGGTACGGGTGGAAATATTAGGACGTGTTTCCCTTAAGACACCTGCTGTCCATGTTCACCTATCAGTAAAATTAGGTACCTGGGTGTTAGTCGACTGGTGTGGGTCGCATCCTGGGACAACACTTATTAATTTGTCGGAAATGCTCTGCATAACAAGGGGCTTTCTAAATATAGTAGTATGTCATTAATGTCAGCTAGGCCTATATACCTTGTACATGTACTTGTAGAAATAAAGATTATTATTATTATTTTTATTACTATTATTATTATTATTATTTTTATTATTATTATTATTATTATTATTATTATTATTATTATTATATTTTTCATAGAATCAGATTCTATGAACAATTGGCATATGCGGGTGTCCTATGACCAAAGTTATTAAACCTATCTCAGCATCCTGGAATCGCTCAGATAACTCCCCAAACCATGGGCAGTGAACCTTCAAAGGTTCAGAAGAGATGCGTCCTATTTCGATGAGAGTGGAAAGTGAAATGAGAACATATTGTGTCTAAAATTGTGAGACATTTTCATTCCCATTTATTCCTCATAATCAAAATATAAGCTTCTACCTTTACTTCAGTATTTAATGACTGATACATCGTGTACCGAGGATAATCCCTAAACAGTTTACTTCTTGTGTTGGCAAATTCATCTATGCTATAAGGCGTCATGTGATTTTCGCTCACCACGAGGCAGGGCCAAAACTACATGGGTTCGAATCCTCGGCTAGTCGCAGTGTTGTTATTGATTCAATACCACTCGTTCGTGGTCACAATCCTTGATAAGGAAGGTCAAAGATGAAGAGGTGTTACCTAAGTTTGCTCTGATTGTAGAAGAAGCCATGTTTTATTACCTCAAAGATTTTTCCTGATACCTTTAAACAAATAAATACAAAATTCTGCAGCATTAACAAGATCTGTCATGTGGGTCTTTAGCTCCTGTAGCAGCTAGCTCCTGTAGCAGCTAGCTCCTGTACCAGCTAGCATTCTTGATGTACAGACACAAGTTGCTATTTTTTAAAATAATATTATGATTCTGACTTGAATTCAACTCTGTCCATGACTTCAGTTTCGGGTTTTATTCCAAACTTTTCAAATCATGAGTTTAGACCAAGTTAAGTTATTCAACTTTAAAACAACGGTGTTACGCGCCTCTGCTCCAGGCTGCCGAAATTAAACCCATATAATACCACGACGGCCAGATACGATCTGTGACCCGACTGATTTATAACCTGAATACATACATAATTTTAGTTTAATGTTAAGGTCTGTGGGTCGACTTAATTTATGCCTTGATCACAATATGGTCTTTCTATTACGTTGTTTTAAAAAGTTGCACCAAGAACTGTACAGTATTTAGTCATTATCAGTGGTTGTGCTTCCTGTTGTTACCTGAGACTGTATTCTTTCATATTTCCTGACAAAAAAAATATATCAATAATAATTATTAGTTATATAATAATAATAATAATAATAATAATAATAATAATAATAATAATAATAATAATAATAATAATAATAATAATAATAATTAGTTATATAATAATAATAATAATAATAATAATAATAATAATAATAATAATAATAATAATAATAATAATAATAATAATAATAATAATTAGTTGCATTGCAATTACAGTTTATGTGGTCATTATAATGTAAATGTTATAGTAACAGTTAGCTCAGTATGTATTATTCATAACAGGTTTTTACATTTAAGTGATTAATCAACTTTGTTGGGAATGTTTGATATTGAGCATTTAGGTTTGGGTGAGAAGGTGGTTTTTTAGCATCGTTTTGAATTGATGTACAGGTAGGGTTTCTTTGGCAATCACAGGTAATGAATTCCAAATTTTCGGGCCTTTTATATGCATTGAGTTTTTGCATAGTGTTAGATGGACACGGGGAACATCGAGGAGTGCTCTGTGTCTAGTGTTATGGTCATGTGTCCTGTTAAAGTTGGTAAGGAGAAGTTTGAGTGGTGGGTTAATATTTGCATAGTGTTTTCTATGTATGTAATAGGCACAGTAAAAAGTATGGATGTCTTGTATGGTGAGTAAGTTTAGATTTTTTAATATTGGTGGATTATGTTGTCTGGAGTGTGAATTTGTTATCATTCTAACTGCAGCCTTTTGTTGTGTTATTAATGGTCTGAGATGAGTTACTGATGTTGAGATGAGTTATTGTGTCATCGTACACAAGGATACGTTAGAAGTAACGAGGGTAACAACATCGCTATTAATAATGCCAATAATCGAGAGACTCTCATTACACTATTACGATCAAGATTGTAATCCCCAGTGTCCTTTTTTTTTTTGTGTGTGTGTGTATATGTGCCGTGCCGTGCTCCGTGTTTTTCAGTCTCTCTTGAGTGCTTACCCAGAAGGAGAATGTAGTATATAAGTTTGGTATATCTGTGTCTAGCATTAGGAATAATATTAGGAGAGAAGTAAATAATGAAAATGATTGCTATAGGAATGCAGTTAGAAGCCTGAGTAGATCTATAACCCACTATGATAACATGAACATACATAAGTATGTTTATGGAGTAACTTGCAATGTGAACAGACTGACTGATGTTGTAGTGGCCAGGCTTAGGCTTGGCTACAGGTACTTCTGGCAGTTTGGGAGACACACAGATGATGATCAAACTAAATGAAAATTATGTGATCAGGCATATGGTCACTGTCTTGAACACTATGTGCTTAATTGTCCACTTATTGAGGAATACAGATTATTATTATTATTATTATAATCAAATAGAAACGCTAAACCACAGGGGTCATACAGCACTGCAGGTTATTGCAGGATGCAGGGAGAATGGGTTGTAAGAGGGAGATGGATGATTAGTAGGGTATGGGGTGCAGCAGGACAGTGGATAGTGCAGGGATAGAGGGTAGTAAAAGATCGAGGTAGAAGGGACTGAGGGAGGTGCTAGAGGTATAATCTTCAGAGTTTGTGTAGTAAGTCAGTTTCTGTCAAAAAGTCAATGAGAGAGTCAGGATTAAAGGAGGGTCCATCAGCAAGAAGGGAAGGTAAAGAAAGGGCCGCAGAGCGAAGACGTCGTTGGAGGTAAATTCTGCGTGCTCGTTGATAGAGTGGGCAGTCCAACAGGATATGTCGAACAGACACTGGAACCTGACAATGCTCACAGAGAGGGGCAGGGAGCCTCTCCATGAGATACCTGTGAGTAAGACGAGTGTGGCCGATGCGAAGACGGGAGAGTGTAGTCTCCCAACCTCGACATTTGTGACAAGAAGAAGGCCAGAAACCTATAACCGGTTTAATAGAATGAAGTTTGTTATTCAGCAGGTCAGACCAGCGTTGTTGCCAACGGGTGCAAAGGTGGGTAGCAATGACCGCAAAATAGTCCGTGAAAGGAACACATCTATATGAAACTGAAGGGTCATGTACTGCTGACCGCACAGCAGTGTCTGCCTGTTCATTGCCCTGTACGTCAACATGACCAGGGACCCAACAAAAAACAATATCTTTGTGCTTGCTAAAGATACGGCGTAACCAAAGTTGGATACAAAGAACTAGGGGGTGAGGTGTATCAATTTTACGGATAGCCTGTAAAGCACTAAGGGAGTCTGAAACGACCACAAATGGTGACAGGCATAAATGCAATACGGATAAGTGCTACAAGAATGGCATACAATTCAGCCGTAAAGATGCTAGCCGAGGGTAACAGATGCCCTCGCATGACGCTGTCCGGGAAGACTGCTGCGAATCCAACACCGTCAGATGACTTTGAACCATCGGTGTACACTGCGATGGCATGGGAATGACAACGGAAGTGGTCTAGAAAAAAAGAGCGATAAGCCGCCGTAGGTATTTGGGCTTTCACGCAAGGTAGAGGAATAGAACAGACACGGACAGCAGGAACTTCCCAAGGGGGTAGGGAAAAGGG
>WNWK01042265.1:0-16061 GCA_009830355.1 Cherax destructor | reverse complement strand
AAAGATACCCAAGGCCACCCCCCGGGAGACCGGAGAGGGATCGGGACATCCCCAGGCGATCCAGATTCCATGGCAAACTACACCACCGCCAAGAACCTCAACGGAAAGGGGAAGACCACGGTACCCTTTTCCCTACCTAGGAACTAGAATGCCTGTGGAGGGAAGCTCCCAGGAGAAAAATGGGTAGGAAATAAGGAAGGGATGAAGAGGAAGAGGAGGAGGAGGAAAGGGAAAAGGGAAAATGGGGAAGATGGGAAAGGGAAGGGGGAATTGGGGGGTAATTAGGTTCGGTCTGAGGAAGAAGACCAAGAGGTCCAATTCCTCAGAACGATAGCCTCTTTACCACGACAAGGAGCTTCCCTTAAAGAGGCATACAAAGGAGAATGGTGAAGAAAAGGAGTTTGAGGTAATCAGACCCTCAGCATTGAGTCGATGTAACCAGTCCATCAATCTACATTCCTGTCGGACACACAAACATCTTGGGATCTTAATACAGGGAATTCTTCACTAGCCTAACCTTTAGGCATAACCTACTTCCACATTTGTCAAATGTGATACCACCTACGACTGCTGCACCTCACCTGCCTACAGTATATAAGCCACTTCGCACTTATGCTGTATTCTTTTCAAGATTGATGGACTGATTACATCAACTCAAGGCTGAGGGACTGATTACCTCAAACTCCTCCTGTTCTTCACCATTCTCCTTTGTATGGACTGATGAAGCCACTGTGTGGCAAAACGTTTCCTCATTAAAGATACCAAAGTGTTGCATATGTGTCTAATTTATCAACTTGTCGGTTCTCTGAACCATTCATCTAGAGTGTTAAGTAGTCCAGCTAGAAACACAGTCAACTGTGTTTTGTAAGCAGATTGAAACTTTCTGAATACTTGTACCAGCACAAGTAATGATGTAATCATCCACATATAAAGAAAACCAAGATCACAAAGGTAGTACTGAACTAGAGGCAACAGATGGAAATAACTACAGACCAATATCTAACTTACCAATTTTATAAAAAAAAATTAAAAAATTATTCCAAAAGAAATTATACTTTTTTATAGCATCACTCAATATATTCAACCCTACCAGTTTGGTTTCTGATCATATAAAAGCACAAATAATGAAAATTATAAAAATTATAGACTTCCTTTTACAACTCTTGAAAATAATGAATATTCACTATGGAAATGCTGAAATAAAGTTATTTACTGATGTCTCATCATGGAGACAAAATGAGATCTTACTAGTGTCTTGTGGTAATTTACACATTTTGGTAATGAGAAAGGTAATTATAGATGGTAATAGCAAGCAATTGTTCATGCTGTTTGTGAAGTTGGCTACTTAAGGGTCTTCTGCTTAGATGAGGTTTATCTAGAAGTTGCCAGCAAGTATTAGGTGATGTTTTTCTACTCTGTATTATCAGCTTGTCATTGAAGGTGTAAGTATTTGTACGAGATAACTTGTAGACTGCTCCAACTGCAATTGGAGTTTTTTTTCAGTTTTTAGTTGTAAATTTAGCAAATATACATTCACCATGTTCATCCCTGCCACATGTAGAGTTGAGACATAATTCACTGGAGAAGTAGATTGCAATACCATCTATCTCTGTCTGATCAGACCTACAGTTATGCATGACTTTGTACCCAAGGAAAAGATATCTGTCATGTCATGTTTAAGCCAGGTTTCAATAAGAATCATAAAAGACATAACAACATTTAAGGAATTAAGGATTGCTAAGAGGTCATCATATCGCCTGCTCAGAAACCTAACATTTTAACTGATTATTATATTCTTTGTGCCGCTGACAACAGTTTTTGCCTGACTTGCTGTGTAATTGACAATTATTTTTGGAAGTCAAAAGTAGGAAGAATGTTTATATGTAGATGGGCGAAAAATAGGAGAAATTAAGCAGGAAATAATAAAAGGTAAAAAAGAAAACTGATATAACTATGTACTAACAAAAATAATTATAAAATTAAACTGGTATACAGTGGACCCCCGAGTTTCGGTCACCTCGGAAATCAAACAATTATGTAAGTGTAATATTGTAAGTGCTTTTGTAAGTGTATTTTTGGGTGTCTGAAATGGACTAACCTACTAGACATTATTCCTTAATGGAGTAAATTCGTTCAGTAATGGCACTTGAGCAGCCTTCTGGAATGAATTTTGACTGAAACTCGGGTGTCCACTGTAATTACTAGCAAAAATAATTATGAAAATAGAGATAATGTGTAAAAATTATGGTTTAGTTACTTATAATACAATATTAACACTAGGTATCAAATTTAGCACCTGATATTGTACAAATTGCTAACATAAACTGCTAACAATGGACGGTACTAAATAATGTACAGTGGATCCCCGGATTTCGTACTGCTCCCAACTCTAACAAATATGTAAGTGTATTTTTGTAAGTGCTTTTGTAAGTGTATTTTTGGGGGTCTGAAACTGACTAATCTAATTTACATTCCTTCTTATGGGAACAAATTCGTTCGGTAACGGCACTCGAACAGCATTCTGGAAGGAATTATTGACGAAATCCGGGGGTCCACTGTATACAGTTCTACACTAAACAAAACAGTGAACTTGTAGTAAGCTTAAATAACTATGAGGCAGAGTGTTAATTTTAGTAAATTGATAAGAAGATACATAGTAGAAATTTCTAGTATTTTCTACTGTCTTCTGAGATAAGTACAATTTAAGCTTGGATTCTAACAATATTTCATTTTGCTTACATTGATAACAAAAATAACAGATTATGATAAAAAAAAACAGTAATAGTATTGAAAGAATAACAGAATGTTGAAACAAGGAATAAGACAATAAAATAACAAACAAAACAAACAAACAAATTTTATTTCATTGCAGATTACATGGGTATCGGAAGTTACAATGTAAATTGAGTGCAAGGAGAGCCACTGACATGCCATGGCATTAGGGGCAGCTTATTCTAGTCCTTAAAAACTATGTACTTAATATTAGAGAAATTTATTGAGTTTATTCTAGTTAAAAATTATTTTCAAAATTACAATATGATGAAATTTTACTGTTTAAATTATTATATAATGATATTAGATCTTAGATTGTTACAGGTGTTAAGATTCTTGAATGATAATATGGAATTGAGATTATCTTAAGGAAAATAACATTGAGCATTTTTGACATTAACTTATAATATGAGTAGGGGGTAACATAACAGCTGCAGATTGATGGTGCATAACAATTTTGGTGGAGATTAGTGGGTACAAACATCACCTAAGAATTTTGTTAGGTCAAAGCTGCAGTATTTAGCACATAAAAATGTAATCAAGTAAGAAAAAACTCCAGCAGGTCGTCAGTAGAGCCACAATGTGGACCATCCCTGTTATGTTCTTTGATCGTTTAGACAGACTCACAGCTTCTTAGGCCTATTCAAATGTGAGGTACCATAACCACCCATATGAAATCATCAGATTCACTATATATTACCAGGTTTGTAAAATTAACTTTCCTTAATAAAGGTTAAGGAGTCATTTTAAAATACATTATTATTAACCTGAAAAAAAGTTAAAGCAAAATGGCTCGTATACAAAATAAATTTTATGACATAAAAAATATATGTACAGTCAACCCCCGGTGTTCGACGGCGTCGGAGGTTGTCCAAATCGGTGTTCGACGGGTTTTTTGACGTGAATTTTGGCTCGGTATTAGCCGATCCGCTCTGAGTTAGCTATTCATCCTGGACGCGTACACGTGTCCCAGCTGGGCCCGGGCACTCCACGGAGCGTCAGTGTGCTATTGTTTACAAGCTAGAGCGACCACCACCCACGCCACCCACACATTCATACCAGTATATTGTCATTATTCCACTGTTTTTAGTGCTTGCAACTGCTAAATAAGCCCCTATGGGCCCCAAGAAAGCTCCTAGTGCCAAGCCTATGGTAAAGAGTGTAGCAGGGATGCAGGGAGTGTAGCAGGCATGCAGGGAGTGAAGCAGGCATGCAGGGAGTGTAGCAGGCATGCAGGGAGTGTAGCAGGCATGCAGGGAGTGTAGCAGGCATGCAGGGAGTGTAGCAGGCATGCAGGGAGTGTAGCAGGCATGCAGGGAGTGTAGCAGGCATGCAGGAGTGAGCAGGCATGCAGGAGGTAGCAGGCATGCAGGGAGTGTAGCAGGCATGCAGGGAGTGTAGCAGGCATGCAGGGAGTGTAGCAGGCATGCAGGGAGTGTAGCAGGCATGCAGGAGTGATCAGGCATGCAGGGAGTGTACAGGCATGCAGGGAGTGTAGCAGGCATGCAGGGAGTGTAGCAGGCATGCAGGGAGTGTAGCAGGCATGCAGGGGGAGAGCATGCAGAGTGTAGCAGGCATGCAGGGAGTGTAGCAGGCATGCAGGGAGTGTAGCAGGCATGCAGGGAGTGTAGCAGGCATGCAGGGAGTGTAGCAGGCATGCAGGGAGTGTAGCAGGCATGCAGGGAGTGTAGCAGGCATGCAGGAGTGTAGCAGGCATGCAGGGAGTGTAGCAGGCATGCAGGGAGTGTAGCAGGCATGCAGGGAGTGTAGCAGGCATGCAGGGAGTGTAGCAGGCATGCAGGGAGTGTAGCAGGCATGCAGGGAGTGTAGCAGGCATGCAGGGAGTGTAGCAGGCATGCAGGGAGTGTAGCAGGCATGCAGGGAGTGTAGCAGGCATGCAGGGAGTGTAGCAGGCATGCAGGGAGTGTAGCAGGCATGCAGGGAGTGTAGCATTCATGCAGGGAGTAGCAGGCATGCAGGGAGTGTGGCATTAAAAGAAAGAGGCCAGTAACCCCAGAAAAGAACTTGCCACCTGCAATGTTAATGGAAGGGGATTCCCCTTCCAAACACTAGCATACTACTCCATCCTCTCCCCTCCTACCATCTTGCACACATCAACAACTCTTCAATAAATGTAAGTGACATGTTATTGTACTATTATTTCTTTATTTCTCATAAAATTGTGTATAATTTAATGTCAAAAGATCTAAAAAATATTTTATTTTAATACTTTTGGATGTCTGGAACGGATTAATTTTATTTCCATTATTTCTTATGGGGAAAATAGAATCGGAGTTCGACCAAACCGGTGATTGACGGGCCCTCTGGAACGGATTAATAACAAGAACCGGGGGTTGACTGTATATAAATACCATCACTGAACCATGTTATTTCCCATGGCACTAAACACACAATACCCTGCCAAGTACAGCATAGGGCCTAATGTAAACACTACCACATGTCCACCATTTACTCTCCAAAGCCTCAAAATTAAAAGTTCTCACAGTATCTACATTTTAATAGAAGAAAATCTTTTTCTCAAGAGAATGACACCAAAAGAATGAAATTTGATGGAAAACTTACAGAATTACGCAGGCACAAAGTTAGCAGTTCGAGCACAATTTACACATTGGTGACTTTGCTCTAAACCAGAAGTCATAGTAATAGTCATCAACAACAACAACCAAGTGAAACCCAGTCATTATTTCATGTTTTTCAATACCCACAACTTAGGTACATCACAGAATAATCATTTCATGTGCAAAAATTTTATTAAAGGAGATATAAGGAAAATATTTATTTAGGTTGTGCACCTCACTGAGGCATGTCCTGTGCCTGGCATTTTATGGTTAAGTTATGTAACAAAACCAAACACTACCTAACCTAAACTAACTAGCCTAACCTAAACTAAAAGATACTTAACCTAACCTTAATTAAATAATACCTAATTTAACCTTAATTAAATGATAACTAACCTAGCATAAGCAGAAATAACCACAAATGGTGACACAGGCATTGATGCAATACGGATAAGTGCCACAAGAATGGCATACAATTCAGCCGTAAAGATGCTAGCCGAGGGTAAAAGATGACCTCGCACGACGTTGTCCAGGAAGACTGCTGCGAATCCGACACCGTCAGATGACTTTGAACCATCGGTGTATACTGCGATGGCATGGGAATGAGAACGGAAGTGGTCTAGAAAAAAAGAGCGAGAAGCCGCCATAGGTAGTTGGGCCTTCGCGCAAGGTAGAGGAATAGAACAGACACGGACAGCAGGAACTTCCCAAGGGGGTAGAGGAAAGGGTTAAGCCACATGAACATATAAAGGCGGAAGCTGAAGGGAAGACGAGAGTGAATGCAGACGAAGAGAATAGGGACGAAGTAAACAGGGGCGATGAACAAATAACGAGCGTCAACTAACATCTGTGACAATCCTATACATGGAAGAATTGAGGAGGTCATGAGAGCGAACATAATAGCAAATGCAATGTGCATCACGACGATCGGACAAGGATGGAATGTTCGCTTCTACATAGAGGCTCTCAACCGGGGAAGAACGAAAAGCACCAAGGCATAAGCATAATCCCTGGTGATGGATGGGATTAAGGCTGGAAAGAGTGGCAGGAGAGGCTGCCGAATATATCTGGTCATCATAATCGAGTTTTGATAAAATTCGGGCTGAATGTAGGCGAAGGAGAGTTCGACGATCAGCCCCCCATGAAAGATGTGCGAGGGTTTTAAGGAGGTTCAACTGGCTATGACAAGTCGCCTTCAGAGAGGTAATGTGAGGTTTCCACAACAATCTACGCTCAAACAGGAGGCCGAGAAACCTGACTGTATCACGTTCTGGAATACGTGAGCCGTATAGGTACAATGGATGATCAGAGACCACTGAACGTCTAGTAAACGTAATTTGACGAGTTTTGCCACTAGAAAATTTAAACCCGTGAGTAGTGGCCCAATCAGAAACCCGGTTGATGGCATGCTGGAGGGAAACTGCAATGAGGTGACAGTCAGCACCTGCACAAGCTATAGCAAAGTCATCCACATAGAGCGATGACCAAATATCGGATGGGAGAACAGATGCCAGATTATTTATAGCAAGGAGAAAGAGAGTTGTGCTCAGAACACAACCCTGGGGGACACCTTCAGCTTGGACATATTCCGGGGAAAGCTCATTACTAACCCGGACACGGAAATGTCTGTCAGTTAAGAAGGCCTTAAGGAGGTTGCCACGGAGGCCTAAGGAGTGGGCCTGGGCCAAGATGATATACCTCCAAGTTGTGTCATAAGCCTTCTCAAGGTCGAAAAAGATGGCAATAACTGAGTGGTTATTAGCAAAGGCATTTCGAATATACATATCTAAGCGCAGTAAGGGTCAATGGCAGAACGACCCTTACGAAAGCCATATTGACTAGGGGAGAGACTATTGTGCGTCTCTAAATACCACATCAAACGTCTATTAACTAGACGTTCCATCACCTTGCAAACAGCACTGGTAAGAGCGATGGGACGGTAGTGGGAGGTATCACGTCCCGTAGTACCTGGTTTGCAAAAAGGGAGAACAATAGCAGACTTCCACAGCAGGGGAAGAACTCCTTGCGACCATACAAGATTAAAGAGTAGTAAGAGGACAGTAGGAGCAGACTGATGTAAATGCTGTAGCATACGAATATGTATGCTGTCTGGCCCAGCTGCCGATGATCGGCAAGCAGAGAGTGTTGCCTCCAGTTCTTGAAGGGTAAAAGGGAAATTATAAGACTCTTTTCTAAGAGAAGCAAAATCTAAGGGCTTTAACTCGCTGGCAGACTTAGAAGAAAGGAACGAGGGGCACAGATGGAGCCCCTGAGAAATGCGGACAAGATGATTACCAATTTCAGTGGCAACGGCAATAGGGTGTGCTATATCGACACCGGCAACCTGAAGGACAGGAGCCGGGTCGGGGAAGAATTTGCCACTCAATTTCCGCACTTTCTTCCAGACTGCACTCATCGAGGAAGCCGAAGTGACAGTAGAAACGTAATCTCGCCAGCAAGTGTGTTTAGCATCACGTATGACACGGCGAGCAAGTGCTCTCTTCTGCTTAAAATCAAGGAGTCTCTCTGTGATTCTGTTATATCGATACCTGCCCCATGCAGCGCGTTTCAAACGTACTGCCCGAGCACAAGCAGGAGACCACCAAGGCACGCACTTCTGAGAAAGCTTGCCCGAGGTTTGGGGAATAGAATGTGAAGCTGCTGTGAAGACAGAGGATGAAAAGAGATATAAAACCTCATCAATGGAGGACGAGGAAGGAACCTCATGAAAGGCAGTAAGATGTGTGTAAAGGTCCCATTTCGCCCGGTCAAATTGCCAGCGTGGGCAACGAGGAGGTAGAAAAAACGAAGGTGACTTAAGGATGATTGGGAAATGATCGCTGTCATGTAAGTCCGGGAGGACAGACCAGATGAAGTCAATTACTGTTGAAGAGCAGATGGAGAGATCGATACAGGAGAAAGAATAAGTTCGAGGATCAAAATGGGTAGGAGTACCCGTATTTAAAACATGGAGGGGGAGAGAAGCAAGAAATGCCTCCAACTGAATGCCACGGGAGTCACAGTGCGACCCTCCCCAGAGATATTGGTGTGCATTAAAATCGCCAAGTAACAGAAGGGGTGGCGGTAAGGAAGAAACCAGAAAATCAACATCTGGGATAGACAATGCCTGCGAAGGGGAGAGATATAAAGAACAGAGTGTATACCACTTATTCAAGTGGATACGGACTGCGGTGTAATGTAAGGAAGAAGGAACATAGAGCTGATGGTATGGAACACCAGTGCGCATAAGAAGAGCACTTTCGTTAAAGGTTCCATCGGAAAAAGGATCAGATAAATATAACAAATCATAGCCTGAAAAGGGCCTGATAACAGTGGATTGTAATTTGGGTTCTTGCAAACAGACCCCAACAGGGGAAAACTGGGAGAGCAACACCTGAAGTTCACCACGGTTACCCCTGAGGCCTCGGATATTCCACTGCAAATAAGCCATGATTTATGGAGAGAAAGATAGAAGTCGAAGTGAGAGGTATCTATGGACTAGGGTTAGAAAAGTCCACGTGTGGAGGCAGAAGAAAACCTGTAATCAGAGAAGGAGGAGGGCGTTGTGAAGGAAGGAGGGTGTAGACGAAGAAGAGAGGAGGAGGAAACTCAGATGGAGCGGCGTCCATCATCGTTCCAGACTGAAATATATTCTGCAATAGCTTCCAGATTTTCTGAAGACAAAGATGCAGAATGCGGAACATTAGAAATGGAAGGAGAGTGAGCAACTATCGGGGGGTCTATAGACTGTACTAAAGTAGGGCGAGGAGATAGAAGAGGAAACTGTCGAAGGGGCTTGGGAAAGGACAAAAGTGTGAGTGGCCTGGGGAGGGTCAGTCAGGGAAGGAACTTGAGAGGGGACAGGGATGAAGAAATTAGACGAGAGGAGGATGAACCTCCACACACGTTACAGAACTAGTCAAAGGCGAAGAATCCAGCAATAGGGATTGTTTGCCAGACTTATGAGAAGAAGGGAGGCGCTGAGGTTTAGGCGAAGGACGAGGACGAGTAGACTCAGAACTGTGCGAGTGAGTAGAGGGAGGAGTGTGGAAAGTATTGAATGCCGAGGTTGGGACCTCTGAGCCAAGAACATCACAAGGATTCGAGACAGGGGTAACTGAGGATGTTGGAACCACAGAGGAAGTCGAGGAAGTTGGGACCCCAGAAGTGGGGCGACGTTTAGCAATGTGAGAATAGGAAATACGGGGAAGTCTCCCTTGAAGGCGTAGAGGAGAGACGGCCATAGCATATGAGAAGCCTTCCGCCTCTTTGAGACAACGGATTTCCCGCTCATTCAGGTAAACCTGACAACGGCGAGAGTACGATGGATGTGCCTCATGACAGTTAAGGCAAGAGGGAGGTAGAGTACAAGAAGGACTGGCATGGTTGTCGGCACCACAGACTGGGCATTCGGCCATGGACCTGCAATATTTCGCTGGATGACCAAAACGCCAGCAGTTTCTACACTGCTGTGGTGTAGGGGTCACCTTTCGAACTTGTAAATGTTGACCTGCAATGTAGACCGAAGGTGGGAGTTCATGGTAGTCAAACGTTAAACGAGCTATATTGCAAGGAAAACGTCTTCGCTTATTGGCAGGGAGGGTAAAAGTGTCAACCTTAAGGATAGGGAGTTCTTGGAGCTCAAGTTGCTCCAAAATGTCTTCACCACATGTCTGGAAATTGCATTTGACAATGGTGTGGGGTAAAATGACAGTACCACTACAAGAATTAAGAGAATGATGCTTGTCAATAGTGATATGAATAGTATCTATGGTCGTAAGAAGGGAAAGATCGCGAGCTTGGCCAGCATTCTGGACCGTGATGATGCGAGTGCCGCTCTTGAGAGCGTGAAAAGAGATATCTTTGCCTACATGGCGTAGGAAAGCTTTACCAATACTATGATCAGAAAGATAGGTAGTTGGAGTAGTCGGTCTGAGAGTAAAAAACTTTGTCCATTGAGTAGTGTGAAACAAAGTATCTAAGGGAGTGCGCGACGTGCTAGTCGTTTCTGAGATGAACGAGAAGGAAGAGTCGAATCGTCATGTAAGGGTCTTGGTCGTTGGGTGTGGGACCGGGGTGGTCCGATGGGAGACGGGCGAGCGATTCGAAATTGCCGCACCGTCAAGGGAGAAGCCGGAATCAAGGTCAGAGAAGAGCGAAGGTCAGATATGTCAAAAGGGCCGGTCGGAACCCTGGTACCTGAAGCAGGTGACGAACCGGCACCAGCAAGAGGTACAGGGGTATTAGAGTTGTCCGGTAACGAGGTAGGGTCAGAACTAGGTTCGGTATCAGGAAGGGGCCCGGGGGTATTGGGTTCATGGATTGGGTCAGCCATGGTTAGGTTACTTCTTTCTTTTCATTTTAAGAAAAAAAGAAAGAAAAGAAAATAATAAAAAAGTATAAAAAACGGGGAACGTGGAGGAATAGTTCCTAGGAGGAATGAAAGGGCGTAAATTCCCTCTGCGCCAAGAGGACCTCAACACCGGAAGTAGTGCAGATGCTGCATGGAACCCGTGCCATACCCTACCCTTCATTCCAGTAAACCAGCAATCCGGGATAGCAACCTCACATCCACCGAGCCACCTCGGCGGACAAAAGAGAGGGCGGCCGGATATCCGCCACAGCGCATACCGCCTTCGGCCACTACCCCCGGAATCTGAAAGGTGGCCTCCAGAGATACACCCGTCGCCTGAAAGATACCCAAGGCCACCCCCCGGGAGACCGGAGAGGGATTGGGACATCCCCAGGTGATCCAGATTCTACGGCAAACTACACCACCGCCAAGGACCTCAACGGAATGGGATGGACCACGATACCCTTCACCCTACCTAGGAACTAGAATGCCTGTGGAGGGAAGCTCCCAGGGTAAAAATGGGAAGGAAATAAGGGAGGGATGAGGAGGAAGAGGAGGAAAGGGAAAAAAGGGAGGATGGGGAAAATGGGAAAAGGGAGGGGGGATTGGGGGTAATTAGGTTCATTCTGAGGAAGAAGACCAAAAGGTCCAATTCCTCAGACCAAGAGCCTCTTCACCACAGCAAGGAGTCCCCTTTGAAGAGGTCTTATTTAAATACCTAACAAATTTAATTAAACAATATCTAACCTACCTAACCTAATATTATTTAAAAAACACAATACTTTACCTTAACTAACCTAACCTTTTATCTCCCAAAATAAAAATTTACTCAGTAAATACTTATTGCAAGAAGTATATAAACTGTATGTATTGAAAAATGTAAAATAATGGTCACTTTCAACTGAGTGGTTATGGTAACTATAACCAAGATTATATAGTGCCACCATTTTTGTTATTCTTATTATTGTGTGTTACATTTAAGGGGGAAGCACTAAACCTGTAAGGGCTTTTAGTGTCTAGAGAAATGGGAGGCAATCTGGTTCATTCCAAAAAGTGGAAGATACTCCAGTTCCCTGAAGCAACTGCCTCTATCATGAAAGATTTCCATATAAGAAATATACTTTCAACCGACTAGTGTAAATAACTGCTACATTTTTGCTACAAAACATAAATCTAGGCCTATGAGAGCCTAAATTGCTGCCCAAGAAGACAAACAGTTCAAAGTACAACCATAAAGTGCTCACCACGGCATTATGCCAGGTGAGCGCCCAGGCATAATGCTGTGATGAAAATCAAAGGCCTACCATACAGTGGGGTCTTTTTTTGACAGTGCATTCTACTGGGTAGCAGCCGTTAGCATAACGTCAAGGTTTGCCGTCACACTTCATAGTGACTTTTCATTGCTCACGTGGCTGCCATGGTAAGATGAAGTGTTGCACTTTTGTGTCTCATCGGCCTCATCTTTTGTCTAGTGTTCCCTTTGGTTTTGGGGCTATACATCTTTGATTATAGGTAAAAGTCTTTAACAGTCTAACACCTGAAACTATAGCTCAAATCATAGGGTTTCACAAAGCTGGGCACCAGATGAAAGAAATAGTGGAGAATGTTGGTGGGTGTGAGCGTTCAGTGAGGAACTGGGTGCAGCGTTTCAAGGCTGCTGGTGGTGTCGAGTTACCGTCTGCCAAACCTCGGCCTGGCCCCTCCAAGAAGACATCCGTTCGTACCTTAACTGTGTTAAAGAAGCAGTTAGGGAGTAATGGCTGCTACCCAGCAGAATGCACTGACGAAAAAACCCCCTGTATGGTTGGCCTTTGATTTATCTCACTTACGCACCCAACCGGTAGTTAACCATACGAAAACTACTTTATCTTGCACATATCCACAGCAAAATACACTTATTGATATCTGTGATTCTCCTTAATTTGCACATTACTAACCACAGCAAAATACACTTATTGATATCTGCGATTCCCCTTAATTTGCACAGTTCTAACCAAAATTCTAATACAACTATTGCTCCATAATACTTAAGCTAGTCATAAGTTTGCCTAAGATACTCCAATATAGAAACTATATTATGCCAATATATCACCTTTATCATTAATATATAAACTAATTGCTAACTTTTTATACTAATTGTTAAATTCTCAATGTTTAAATTCCAGTACCTAAATTTTGTAAACCTAACCTTACAATCTGTATATCCATTGTATAGCTATTGAGTAAGACCTATCATAAGACTGCCTGAAAAGCCTAGGCATACCTAGGCATATTATTGGCCATCTTGTAATATCAACTTTAATGTATAACTATAAGTACCCCCCACCTTGTATTACATGAAATAAATTATTTGAATTTGAATTTGAATCATGGCAATATGCCAGGGCACTCACACGGCATAATGCTGTGACGAGCACTGTATATTGTAAAATAAAACCTACACACTATAAGACATATATTAGTGATGTATACAAGCTACCACACAAAATATTTATCTCTTGTTAAACAAAACCAAAAAAATAATAATATATAATAATATCTTTATTTCTACAAGTACATGTACAAGGTATACAGTCCTAGCTGACATCAATGACATACTACTATATAGAAAGCCCCTTGTTATGCTGAGCATTTCGGGCAAATTAGGTCAATTTTGTCCCAGGATGCGACCCACACCAGTCGACTAACACCCAGGTACCCATTTTATACTGATGGGTGAAGAGGGACAACAGGTGTCTTATGGAAACACGTCCTAATGTTTGCCAGCTGTACCAGAAATTCAAACTTGGACCTCAATGTGTGAGCTGAGTGCACTAGCATTCGAGCTATGGGCCTATGATGGCACTAAATTACTTTTCAGATGGACATAAACCACAAAATAATAATAGAATAGGTAAAATAAGGCCCACACACCAGCTGTAATAAAACTAGAGGATGAAAATTCTATTTTTTTGTTAAAACCATAAAAATATGCCTATGTGGGCCTAAATAAGTCCCCAGGCACGATATATACCACAAAAATGGATTATAATAGATAAATTAAGTGCCACAGAGCAGCACTTGTAAGAAAATTAGCGAAATATACAAGACGAAATTATCTTAGGTTAAAGAAAATACAAAAGTCTAGGTCTATGAAGGCCTAAATCACTTATAAGGCAGTCAATAATAACTCAAAACATAAGTATATAATGTTAAATAAGTGGTACACAACAGCACCTGGAAGAAATACATTAGCGCAAGATACAAGCAGGGGGAAGGTCAATATTTACACTCAATAAAAGCACAAAAGTTATGTATCTGAAGTCATAAATAACTTACATTAATCTCAACATCAATATTTCTCACCTCATCACTTGTCTTGGAGGATTATGCCACCTACAACACACACAAAAAATACTTATAAATCCACTTGAAGGATAAATTTGTCTCCGCCTTCTTGTTGGGTTTCTAAAGGTTACTGACAGCTTATGTTGCATCGAGCCCTGCCTCCCGGTGTATCGAGCTCTGCCTCCCGGTGTATCGAGCTCTGCCTCCCGGTGTATCGAGCTCTGCCTCCCGGTGTATCGAGCTCTGCCTCCCGGTGTATCGAGCACTGCTTCCCGGTGTATCGAGCCCTGCATCCCGTTGTATCGAGCCTGCCTCCCGGTGTATCGAGCCCCGCCTCCCGGTGTATCGAGCCCTGCCTCCCGGTGTATCGAGCCCTGCCTCCCGGTGTATCGAGCCCTGCCTCCCGGTGTATCGAGCCCTGCCTCCCGGTGTATCGAGCCCCCGCCTCCCGGTGTATCGAGCCCTGCCTCCCGGTGTATCGAGCCCTGCCTCCCGGTGTATCGAGCCCTGCCTCCCGGTGTATCGAGCCCTGCCTCCCGGTGTATCGAGCCCTGCCTCCCGGTGTATCGACTGCCCCTTGCCTCCCGGTGTATCGAGCCCTGCCTCCCGGTGTATCGAGCCGTTTCCTGGTGTATCGAGCCCTGCCTCCCCGGGGTATCGAGCCGTTTCCTGGTGTATCGAGTCCTGCCTCCCGGTGTATCGAGCTCTGCTTCCCGATGTATCGAGCCCTGCCTCACGGTCTATCGAGCCCTGCTTCCCAGTGTATCGAGCCTTACCTCCCAGTACTCGCCTAGTTGTGGTTGCAGGGTCAGTCACAGCTCCTGGCCCCGCCTCTTACCGGTCGCTACGATGTATAAGTAAGTTTATTCGGGTATACACAGTTACATATCATACATAGCAGCGTATGTGTAGAGAACCTAGATAACCCAAAAAGTCAGACTGACTTATTGATATCGTGCAGCGGCAGCAAGCAGTAAGAACCTTGTCCTCTACTTTTGCTTCCACCTGAGGTTCCCAGCAGCCCTGTGATGGCCTAATCAAGACCCACATAACACTAACATATGTGGATACCCAGAATGATATAAATCAACTACAGTAATCACCCAAATATACGCAAATCACCAACTAATAGGACTCGTGTTACCACCACCTGCCCCGCTGCCGCTAAAGTGATACTCCACAACATTCACCCATTCCACATCGCCTACTATTCATCTGAAGCCACGGCCAATGGCCAAGGGTCAGAGCAACAACAGAAGATCCAGTAACCAGCCAAGGATTCCTAACATCGCAGGTGAGAGCAGCAATTCTACAAGGAAAACTTCTCGTACTGCCAGCCAGGCCTCAACCCCCAAACACCTGCACCATCATAACACCCGACAGACAACAACAAAAATGGCCGCCGCCACAGTCCAAGATAACTTTCCATGGATTTGATGTTAAGAAGATTAATGACCCAGAAATAGCTAAACTCCTTATGATCCAGAACCAAACAATCACCAAGCTTACCCAGGAAATGCAGGAGCTTAAAACCTCCAACGCACAGTATCTCATCAAGATCACAACACTGGAAGACAAACTAAGCACTCTAGAACAACTAAGCAACACCCACACCCAGTCTGTGGACACCATCAACACTCTAAAAGACCAAGTCACCCAACTGAATAACAACATCATAGAAGAAAGATCACGAGTAGCGCGGCAGCGGCAGCGACATTTTTTTTTTTTAGAGATTTTGCCACCGAAGTGGCTAGTTTATTGTGCACCCCATATCCATCCTGTGGACGGTAGCGCAAGAGCATATGGATACACAAAAGGCCTAGGCACTAGGCCCCAAAGGGGTTAACAATTGTACATTTGGGTTTATATCTACATTTCAATTATCTGTTACAAACGGTATCTTATTTCATGAATGAGATATCTTGACATGTCACATAGGTTATTATATTGTCTATCTCTATATTTCTCAATAAGTGCACAATTAACACATAGTGTTCAAGACAGGACCATATGCCTGATCACATAATTTT
>WNWK01042264.1:0-16061 GCA_009830355.1 Cherax destructor | reverse complement strand
GAAAGCTCTGGCAACAACTAAAACGTTGAGTGTAGCCATAAACCCGTAGATAGATCTAAATAGTACTAAATTAAAACGAGGTATGCCACGAAACAATAAAGTGGCAAATTGTTTTCAATTAAATATTTTACACAACTGACCCATCAACACTAGTAAGTAAGCTACCAGCTGCATCAAATACCTTTAACACAGACTCTGATAAAGTTTAAAACATACTATACCAATAAAGGGGAACTCTAAACAGTTGTCAACTAGTAAAAATGTATTCATGATTCGTGCAAAAAGAACAAATTTTTTTTTTAGATTTTGCCACCGAAGTGGCTAGTTTATTGTGCACCCCCATATCCATCCTGTGGACGGTAGCGCAAGAGCATATGGATACACAAAAGGCCTAGGCACTAGCCCTAAAAGGGTTAACAATTGTACATTTGGATTTATATCTACATTTCACTTATCTGTTACAAGCAAATTTAGGAAATTTGCTTAGTATAACTGGTATCTTATTTTCATGAATAAGATATCTTGACATGTCACACAGGTTATTATACTGTCTATCTCTATATTCCTCAATAAGTGGACAATTAAGCACATAGTGTTCAAGACAGTACGCCCCGATGGCATGGTGGCTAGCGCTCTTGCTTCCGCACGGAGGGCCGGGTTCAATTTCCCGGGGGGCCAGAAACATTTCGAAGTGTTTCGTTACACACACACACACACATACATACAACAGGCCTAGTGTCTAATCGACATGGCCTAGGACAAAATGGTAACTAACAGTGACCATATGCCTGATCACCATACAGTAGAACGTCATTTAGCACGATAGTTACGTTTCCTGAAAAAGTCGTGTTAGATAATTTCATATTAAATAATTAAAAGAACTTATGGGAAAAATAGGGTTCGTTCCTGGGAGTCCCCAAAAGCCAAACAAGTTTTATAGACCAACAGATCTTACAAAAATAAAAGTGAATATGTAATTGTAGTTCATTATCGTGATGTATTATGTTGTTTTTACTGCTTAAGACTACAAATGTGAATAGAAATAATAGTATTTACCTTAAATTGTGGGTGCTGGTGTTTGTGGATGATTGTGAAGAGAGTGGAGAGTTATGCTGTGGCCCTACTGGGCTGAGGTGGATAGTAGAGGTTCTGGAACTGAAGTCGATGGTTGAACTGAGTGTCTAACTTTAAGTCAGTCAAGTCAGTCAGTAAGTCAGTCAAGCCATTCAGTAAGTCAGTCAAGTCATTCAGTAAGTCAGTCAAGTCATTCAGTAAGTCAGTCAAGTCATTCAGTCAGTCAAGTCATTCAGTAAGTCAGTCAAGTCATTCAGTAAGTCAGTCAAGTCATTCAGTAAGTCAGTCAAGTCATTTAGTAAGTCAGTCAAGTCATTCAGTAAATCAGTCAAGTCATTCAGTAAGTCAGTCAAGTCATTCAGTAAGTCAGTCCAAGTCGGTCAGTCAGTCAGTCAAGTCAGTCAGTCAGTCAAGTCAGTCAGTCAGTCAAGTCAGTCAGTCAGTCAGTCATTCAGTCAGTCAGTCAAGTCAGCCCAGTCAAGTCAGTCAGTCAGTCAAGTCAGTCAGTCAAGTCAGTCAGTCAGTCAGTCAGTAAGTCAGTCAGTCACACAAACTTATGTTTACATCTTTTATGTGTACAAAGTAACCTTCATTATGGCCACGGGTTATGTCTTGTCTAATATCTTTGTTTTCTTCGTTAATTCAAGATCAAAACACAATTCACTCTCTCTTATTCTTCACAAACACAGCTGGCTTGTAGCCAGGACTTTTGACCATATGAAATACGTACGAATGCTGCGATGGTGGGGTCCGTGGTGGCTGGGTAAGGCGGGTGGTGTCCGCTGAACAACAACAACAAGGCTGTTTGTGGGAATGGTTATTTGTTTTTCCTTCCACAAACTGTAAGTAAGTTTATTCAGGTATACACAGATACAGTTACGAAGATTATCATACATAGCAGCATATGTGTAGAGAACCTAGGATAACCCAAAAAGTCAGAGTGACTTAGTATTTCCATTGATGACTTTTTTGGGTTATCCTAGGTTCTCTACATATGCTGCTATGTTGATAATGTATGTAACTGTACTCACATAATTGTGGTTGCAGGGGTCGAGACTCAGCTCCTGGCCCCGTGTATCTGAATAAACTTACAGTTTGCAGGAAGGAAAAACAAATTACCTTTTCCTCAAAGCATGAGGATTCTTAGGCAGTAAATAACCATGGGCTTACACTTGAAATCACCTGATGCATTACCGAAAGGAGAAGGTGAAGCGATCCTTTTCTGTCTTGAAGCCTGGTGCACTTTTCTCTTGCTGACTGATATAAGTTCGTGTTGGCATTTTCTTCCAGAAAACACTTGTCTCGTCAGCATTAAACATTTGATGTGGCTCATAGCCACCCTTAGTAGGACCCCCACTGACTCAATGGTTTAACCCACGTCGTGTAAGATGATAATGTGTCGCAAATCTTAAATCGTGCAATACCCGTAACGTGCAACATAATCTCGTGCTAAATGACGTTCTACTGTAATTTGCATTTAGTTTGATCATAGGTTAAACCCAACTAAGAGCACCGGCCCAGATAACATCCCGTCTAAGTTCCTAAAAGATGGCGCCTCTGAACTGGCAATCCCCACTGCTCACATAATAAATTTGTCCATCACCACTAATACAGTACCAGAGGGGTTCAAGGAGGCCAGAGTTACTCCTATCTTCAAGAAAAATGGGTCTGATGTCAGCATCTATAGGCCTGTTAGTATACTCAGTGTAATATCCAAAATTCTAGAGGGTGGTGTACTGTCAAGTAGTTAAGTATCTTAGTGACAACAACATTCTTCATAGTTACCAATCAGGCTTTAGGAGCTCTTACTCAACCGACACCTCCCTAATTAATCTGATAGATTACATGAGAACTGAAATGTCGATAGGGAACCTCATAGGAAGGGTAACTTTAGACTTGCAAAAGGCCTTCGATACTGTCAACCACAATATATTATGTAAGAAACTTCAAGCTATCGGCATAGGTTCCATAGACTGGTTTGAGTCCTATCTTAGCAATAGGAAACAAATTGTCAAAATCAACAAAACAGAATCAGAACCACTGCTGATAGCATGCGGAGTTCCCCAAGGTAGTATTCTGGGTCCCTTATTATTCCTGTGTTATGTAAATGACATGCCCATCAGTGTCAAGTGCAAACTCCTACTGTATGCGGATGACAGTGCTCTGTTAGTGTCAGGTAAAGACCCACAAGATATAGCTAATGTATTAACACTGGAACTGGAGTCCTGCAGCAAATGGTTAGTAGACAACACACTATCGTTACACCTCGGGAAAACAGAAGCCATACTCTTTGGCACGAAATATAAACTGAGAAGGGTAAATAATTTTAATGTCTGGTGTAATGGGGAATCCATCACTTCAGTTTCCTCAGTAAAATATCTGGGAATCCCCTTTGACCCATGCATGTCAGGAAAACTGATAGGGAACAGTGCAGTAAAGAAAGCGAATGCCAGACTGAAGTTCCTCTACAGACAAGCACAGTGTCTACCTACTGAGGCTCACAGGACCCTATGTCTAGCCCTTATACAATGTCATTTGGACTACGCTTGCTCTTCATGGTACTCTGCCTTGACAAAAAAACTAAAAGATAAACTGCAAATCACCCAGAACAAAATGGTAAGATTCATCCTGGACTTGGGTCCAAGAGAACATGAAGGCCAGGATGAATTACAACAATTGGATATGCTGAATATTGAAGACAGAGTAAAACAACTTAAGTTAAATCAAGTTTATAAAATTGCTCACAAACAGTGTCCAGAATATCTTGCTGCCAATTTTGTCAAGGCTGGGAACCGAAGCAGTCATAGTACTAGGGGAAAAGAGCACAACTTTACTTTGTAGTACCCACAGTCAGTGGCCAGGCTTCAAACACCTTTTATTGTACAGTAATAAAGGAATGGAACAGACTGCCTGCACATGTTAAAGCCAGTCATAGCATCAGCCAGTTCAAGAAGAGAGCCAAAAGGTACCTAAATGAATGTAGCGACAGAAAGGGAGGAGAATGATTTTTTATTTTTTTAGCTAACACACATGTATGTAAATGTAAGTAACTCCTTTTACCATATTCCTAGTACAGTGGACCCCCGCCTAACGAGCACCCCAGAAATCGTACAATTATGCAAGTATAATATTGTAAGTGCTTGTGGAAGTGTATTTTTGGGGGTATGAAATGGACTAACCTACTTGACATTATTTCTTAAGGGAGTAAATTCGTTTGGTAATGGCACTTGAGCAGACTTCTGGAATGAATTTTGCTCGTTAGGCGGGGGTCCACTGTATATAGCCTTTATAGTATAATAACATATATCTCCTACAGTGTATAATATTAAGGTATTAAAAGGACCCCAATGGAAATAAGTCACTATGTCTGACTTTTTTGGGTTATCCTAGGTTCTCTACACATATGCTGCTATGTATGATAATGTATGTAACTGTACGTATTTGTGTATACCTGAATAAACTTACTTACTTACTCAGTGGAAGTCCCCACCCGAAATGCTCTGCATAACAAGGGGTTTTCTATAAAGCTTATATACGTACTACATAATAATAATAATAATAATAATAATAATAATAATAATAATAATAATAATAATAATAATAATAATAATAATAATAATAATAATAATAATAATAATAATAATAATAATAATAATAATAATAATAATAATAATCTTTACTTCTACAAGTACATGATACAACTTATACAGACCTAGCCGACATCAATGCAGAGTATTTCGGGTAAATTAGGTTATTTTTTTCCCCAGGATGAGACCCACACCAATCAGCTAATACCTTAGAGTATACCTGGAGGGCATTCTGAGGGTCAATGCCACCACAGCCCAGTCCATGACCTGGTCTCATTGTGGATCAGGGCCTGATCAATCAGGCTGTTACTGCTGGCCACACACAGACAATAGTACAAACCACAGCCTGGTTCGTCAGGTACTGACTTTAGGTGTCTGTCCAGCTCCCTCTTGAAAACAGCTAGGGGGGGGTCTATTGGTAATCCCCCTTATGTATGCTGAGAGGCAGTTGAGTAGTTGTCTCTTACCATACTCATGGCACCCCTGCTTTTCATTGGGGGGATGTTTCACCACCTGCAGAGTCTTTCGCTTTCATAGGGAGTGATTCCAGTGTGTAGATTTAGGAATAGCTAGGATTTTCCTAGTGTATATTATCATGTATCTTTCTTGCCTGCATTCCAGTAATTTAGATGCTTTATGGTACTTATACCTGCAGTGAAAGTTCTCTGTATATTCTCCAGGTCTGCAATATTACCTGCCTTGAAAGGGGCCATTAGTGTACAGCAATATTACAGCCTAGAGAGAACAAGCGATTTGAAGACAATCACCATTAGCTTGGCATCCCTAGTTTTGAATGTTCTCATTATCTATCCTATCATTTTCCTAGCAGATGTGGTAGATACATTGGTGTGATCTCTGAAAGTGAGATTCTCTGACATTACCACTCCCAGGTCCTTCACATTAGTTTTTCACTCTATTGTGTGATTGGAATTTGTTCTATACTCCAATACAGTTTTTGTTTCCTCTAGTTTTTCATAGCGGAGTAATTGAAATTTGTCTTCATTGAACTTCATATTGTTTTCTGACACCCATTTAAAGACTTGGCTAATGTGCACTTGGAGATTTACAGTGTCCTCAATGGATGACACTGTCATGCAAATTCGGGTATTGTCAGCAAAGGAGGACACGGTCCTGTGGCTTCCATCTCTATGTTGGATATGAAAATAAGGAAATGGATGGGGGCGAGTACTGTACCTTATGGAACAGAGCTTTTCACTACAGCCTCCTCTGACTTTGTTTACTATTACTGTGTTCTATTTGTTAGTTATAGATCCATCTACCAACTTTTCCTGCTATTCCTTTATCACACATTTTGTGTGCTATTATGCCATGATAGCACTTGTCGAAGGCTTTCACAAAGTCTATGTACGTATACTACATCTGCATTTTGATTGTTCTCCAGTGCATCCACCCCTCAAGGGAGGTTCCTTGATGCTGGTGAGGGGCTCTTGATATAAGGAATTGGATCTGTGCTCCAGTTCCCTGAATTGAGCTTGAATATCTTCCATCCCCCCACAGGCACTGTATAATCCCTACGGGTTTAGCACTCCCCCATGATTATAAGTATGTAATTATAATTCAGTGCATCCATGATGATGTTATAGTGATTCAGTAGCTGTGAGAGGCAGGAGTAATAATAATAATAATAATAATAATATTTTTATTTCAATGCATGATACAAGTGTACATTGTTATTGGTAGTTACAATTATAAAACTGTAATGCAAGGAGAGCCACTGGCATGCCATGGCATTAGGGGCAGCTTATTCGAAAGACTTATTCACTAAAGACTTAATGCTAGAGAAATTGATTGGGTTTATTCTAGTTCTGTATTATTTAATATTTCAATCTGATTATACATACAATAAAAAGACAATACAAGAGAAATTGGTTGAGTTTAGTCTAGTTGTATATTTTAATTCAAGTTACAATATGTTGATGCTATACTAGTGTAATAACAGTACTAGAAAATTTATTGAGTTTCTTCTAGTTATATATTTTATTTCAATTTAACAAAATGATGATACTATAATATTTTAAATGAACAGTATGATGATATGATATTGCAACAAGTGTTAAGGAGGATGACATATAAAATTGAGCTTATCTTAAGTAAAATAACATTGGGTTTGAAAGTTTGTTACAGTATGAGTATTTAGTATAGTGTGAGTAGGTAATTTTTGAGAAGAGTCTTGAATTGATTTTCGGACAAGGTTAACTTAATATTTACTGGTAATGAATTCCAGATTCTGGGGACCTTTATGTGCATAGAATTTTTACATTGGTTAGTATGGACTCGGGGTATGTCAAATAGTGATCTGTGTCTTGTGTCATGGTCGTGGGACCTATTAAAGTTGTTGAGGAGAATTTTGAGTGGAGGGTTGATATTAGCATGTAGAGTTTTATGTATGTAGATGGCACATGAATAGGTGTGAATATTTTTTACGGTGAGTAGTTTTAATGTTCTGAATATAGGTGGAGTATGTTGTCTAGAGTGGGAATTTGTTATCATCCTGACTGCAGCCTTTTGCTGGGTTATGAGTGGTCTAAGGTGATTTAATGTTGTTGAGCCCCATGCACTGATTCCATAGGTGAGATAAGGGTAGATAAGAGAATATAGTGCAATGAGAGCTGGTTGTGGCACATGATAGCGTATCTTAGATAATATACCTACTGTCTTTGAGATTTTCTTAGAAATTTGTTGTATAGGGGTTTGGAATTTAAGACTACTGTCAAGGTGGATTCCTAGGAATTTTCCCTCTTTGAGTCTTGTGATGGGTGCACCATTTAGTGTTATGTTAAGTGGAACATTTGTAGCTTTGTTTCCAAACTGAATGAAGTAGGTCTTGTCAGTATTGAGAGTAAGTTTATTTGTCGTCATCCATGTTGTTATTTTCTGTAATTCGGTATTAACTGTGTTCGCTAGTATGACTGGATTTGGGTGAGAGAAGACATATGTTGTGTCATCTGCAAATAGAATGGGTTTGAGTAGTTGTGATGCATTCGGTAGGTCGTTTATGTAAATGAGAAATAAGAGTGGCCCCAGGACACTACCTTGAGGGACACCTACTGTAATTTGTCGTGTGGAAGAGTTCACTCCATTTGTAAAGCACATACTGGCTTCTGTTGCTAAGGCAATGACTTTAGGGTAATTGAGGGGTGCCCCAATACCATAGTGCGCTAATTTTGTGAGCAATAAATCATGGTCGACTGTATCAAATGCTTTGCGAGGTCTATAAAGATTCCCAGCGGAACTTCTTCTCAAGTGCAGTGTATATTAACTCTAACATGTGTGTTATAGCATCGTTTGTGCTCTTGTTAGTCCTAAATCCAAATTGATAGGGTTTAGTACATTGTGTGAGACGAGGAAGGAATAGATCTGTTTATGAATTAATTTTTCGAAGATTTTTGTTGTGGTAAATTTGAGATTGGTCTATAATTGTTCAAGTCACTCTTGGTCACCTCTCCTTTGTGGATCGGGGTGACCCTAGCCATTTTGAGAATTGATGGGAAGGTGGAAGATTCAATGGATTTATTGAATAATGCTGCTATAATTGGTGACAGTACGTGTGAAGCTTTTGTACATAAAGGGTGGTGTTGTTTATGTCTCCTGCTTTGTTTTTAAGGGTGTTGATTATGAGCGAGACTTCAATTGGAGTTGGTAGGGTTTAGAATAGTGTATCTGGGTAGGTGTTGGTGAGGTAGTCTGTTGGACGAGTGTTCGAGCTTGGGATTTTACTCTAGATTTTACCTATGTTGAGAAGAAAACATTAAGTCTGTTTTAAGGTCTCAGTTGGTGAGAGTAGGGTTCGTCTGTTTTTGATAATTTTGATGGTATTTTTCGTGGATATCTTTTTTATTTTCTAGAATTGTAGATAGGGTTTTCCAGGTATTTTCATATCACCTTACAGTCTGGAGTCTGTTCTCATAATACAATTTTTTGGACCTTCTTATCAGGCTAGTAAGGATTGATGAGTAGTGTTTGGATTGTTCTCTGGTTATTAGACCCCTTCTATATTGTTTTTCATATTGGTGCTCTTATTTATGGATTTAAGGATGCTGGGTGTTAGCCAGGATTGTTAAGTCTCTTAGCTGTGATCTGTTTAGTTTTTTTGGGCAATGGTCTGTTATAGAGGCGGTGTTTTTTTAAGGAAGTTCTTTGATCTGAATGTGTTTCTAATTCATTAAGATTTCTTAAAAAAAATGACATACAAGCCTACGTGGATGTTGCAACACAAGACACCTCTGAAATACACACAGGTGAGCTCTGTTTTCTGTCTCTGAAAAATCAAGAAAATAATATTAAAAACTAGGAATCAAAGTAACTCTCTTACTCTATTGCTAGTTTATATTTTTTTTATCTTTCCTTATTACTTGCACATATTGTTAAGATCAGGCTCTTTTTTATAACTGACCTTCGCGATTTTGTACAATATCTGAAGAATACGTTAACCTGACACTACTCGTGAAAAACTGATGTTTCAATGAATAAATTAATACAAAATGTATGTACTATATAATTTTTAATTTATCATAATTTTTAAAAAATGTTGTAATATCACAATCCATCACACTCGACTATAACAATGTTTCCCTAAACGAAGAAAGAAAGTTTGATAGGGACGTTGAGAGGTGTGAACCCCAAACACAGCATTTCCTCAAGAGAGGAACTTAACTTTTCAAGAGCTGCCAATCCAAGGAGTACTGTCCATATATGATATTAGAACACCAGTGTTTAATATCAGTATACAGAAAAGGTATACAGCAAATTTCCAAGAAAATCTCGAAGACAGTAGGCATATTATCAAAGATACGCTATTATGTACCACAATCAGCTCTCCTTGCACTATATCATTCACTTATTTACCCGTATCTCACCTATGGAATCTGTGCATGGATCAACATTAAATCACCTTAGACCATCCATAACACAAACAAAAGGCCGCAGCCAGGAATGATAACAAATTTCACCTTTGTGCGATTGGTATGATACTCCACCCAATATTCAAAAGTCTAAAACTACTCACCTGTGAAAAGAACATTCATACTTACTCTTGTGCCTACACATATATAAAACTTTTACACCTAATATAAACCCTCCAATGTACCTCCTCACTAACTTTAATAGGACCCATGACCACAAACACAAGACACAGATCACTTTTACATACCCCGTGTTCATATCAACCTATGAAAAAAATTTCCCTGCACATAAAGGGCCCCAGAATCTGGAATTCATTACTAGTAAATATTAAGATAATCTTGTCTGAAAATCAATTTTTAAAACTCAACTCAAAAACCACCTACTCCCCCAAAAAATAAATGATCATACTATAAACTACTTTGAAAAATGCTCAGTATTACTTTCCTATAAGATAATTTCAATTTTAATAATATGTTACTATTATTTACCCCTACTCAATAAAAAATAAATACTCATATTATAAGTTAATGTCAAAAAAGCTCAATGTTATTTTTCCCTTTAAAATAATCTCAATTCCATATTACCATTCAGAATCTAAAACCTGTAGCAATCTAATATCATTATATAATAATTTAAACAGTAAAATTTCATCATATTGTAATTTAAAAAAAATTTTTTAAATAGAATAAACTCAATAAATTTCTCTAATAATAAGTACATAGTTTTGGGGTTTCTAGATTGCTGCACCTAATGCCATGGCATGTCAGTGGCTCTCCTTTCACTCAATTCCTTTTTAACTCCAATACCTATGGGAATCTGCAATCTGCAAAGAAATAAAATTTTCTTTCTTACTTTTTTACTTTACATTATAGGGAAGGATGCAAAAAAATCTGTGCCCTTAAATTTCAACTTCCTTTGGGCTCTGCTGGAAAATGATCAGCCAGACAAGAATATCTCCCGGGCCCAAATACCCTGGAGACCCCTTCATTGTAAATTTGATTCTACTACATATATGCATGTTATTACATCTTTTTGTTACTTCGTAGCAATGTGATTTTGTGTCGGGGGTTTTGTTAAAACGTTTGGTTGTTTATATCTTTCTGGGGTTTTTTTTGTGAACTTTCTTTAGAAGAGGAAACTTCAATCGACGTTTCAGTTTTTCCCCAGTCTTTATCGAGCAGAGATAAATGTTCAATACAGAAAGAGCGTTATCACAGTTCTACTGTGTTTGGATTATTTTTTGAATTATTCCAACCATGGTATTGCGACTTTGTTGGTCACTTTGTTTTAAAGAAAAACTATATCAAATTTCCAGTTTCAACTTTTTCTCCAAAAAAAATTTTACTTTTGGGTATAAGAATCATAAAAAGTTTTGCAACGCAAAAGGGGGCAGAGGCATGAAGGAAACTTGACGTGGGGAAAAAATCTCATTTTAAAAAACCATGACTGAGGGAAAATATAGGTGGAATGAGAACTGAGGTGAGGTGGGTGACCGATACATGTGAAAATCGTAAAGGTTAAATCGTGGAGTTTTCCAAACATGGGTTAAGGTCAGAGAAGTTTTTAGGTCTGGGCCTCCATCCAATGCATTGACTTTTTTAAAACCTTTAAAGAGCGGAACTTTTTTACAATAAAAATCTCATTCTGCACCTGTGACATTCCTTCAGCATTATGGACGGTGGGATTTGTGTCAGCACAACTTAATATTCACGTTCACAAACACTGAAAGTTTTGTTTACTTTTTGCATTTGGCCCCCCAAAGGAAGGTTCCTTGACTCTGGTGAGGGGGTCTTGATCTAGGCAATTGAATTTGTGCTCCAGTTCCCTGAATTAAGTCTGAATAATTTCCACACCCCCCACACAGTCGCTGTATTATAGTACTACTACTACTACTAATGATAATAATAATAATAATAATAATAATAATAATAATAATAATAATAATAATTTCTTGCATTTGGTAACACTGAGACCTGAGACCAATGAACTGTGACTTGGGTTTTCAGACTGAGACCTGGGAATTAAAACCTTAACCCGGAACGGGAGTCAAGAATATTTTAGTGTGTCAAATTTAGAAAACCCATCTCTAGAGACTAAGTAATTTTTTTTTGCAAGGGAATATGGGAGAGATAGAGAGAGAAAATTTTTATGTATAGGAGAATGAATGCTTCTTCTGGATGAGTGATTTATTCCCCCTGGATGTTTGTAATGAAAATAAGAGCAGAGGTAGAGGGGGGAGTAACAAGGGTAGAAACAACAGTGGTAGCACAGTGCTGTCAGTGGTGCTGTTAGTGATAATAACAAACAGTGGTAAAAACATCACTGGTAACACAGTGCTGTCAGTGACAATAAAAGTGGTAATCACATCACTGGCAACACAGTGCTGTCAGTGGTGATGGAAGATAGTCACACCTGGATAGTGAACACCGTAGAGTTAAACATAAATTTCTTAATTTTCATAACAGAGGCCTAATATTTAGGACGCTGATTCTAAATATAATATCCTTTTTTGCCATAACGAAAATATAGTTAACAGATAAATATTATTAATATTTTTATTTTTTTTTGCCTTTTTAAAATCTTTATTGACTGCCGCCCAATGGATGGGTATGAGGGCCACTAGGGAGGGGCCCCTTAAACCCCGGGGGGAAAATTTTGATAAAAAGGCATGGAAGCAGAAGTTTTGGGGTAAAACCCCCCCCCGGGAATTCATTAACAGGGGGGCAGTCATCAAACTTTAAGTAAAATGCCCATAAAAATGTGATGCTGGGGGGTAAAGATACCTTAAATTGTATTGGAAACTTTCTGGATTCCTCAAGAAACAGTTGTGAAGGGGTCATCAAGACATGGGGTTTTGTCGTCGTGTGGATCCAGAACCTATATGTATCCAGGCCCTTTGCCGAAGGAATGAGTGCGTTGGTGCCTTTGAAAAGGTGTGGATTATAGTGGTCCAATCTTTTTAAACGGGTACTGCAGATGGTGTTCATTTGAAAATGTATGTTTATTTATTTTAACCCACAAGGGGTGCATTAGAAGTGGCACAGGATTTGTCTTGAACGTTCATACAGCTGTTTGTAAATTTGCCTAGGAGATCCTGTCCGAGACTAATGATTTTGAATAATGCCACTAACTTTGTAGCGGGCGCAACATTTGAAGGAATTAAATGCGCATTGATGTTTTCTCTGCTAAATCAGCGGGTGTGGCTGGAAGTTTACTCCAGGCCCCGGAAAGGGTTGTCGAAAAAAAAAGGGTACAGTGAAGATGTCTGCGTAAAGTACAGTGGCCCCTGGGTTAACGAAACCCGGAAATCGTGCAATTAGTAATATAATTTTGTAAGTTCTTGTGGAAGTGTATTTTGGGGTCTGAAATAGACAACCTCTGAAATTTTTCCTGGGAGAAAATTCGTTCTAATGGCACTTGGCAGACCAGGGTGAATTTTTTTACGAAACTCGGGGGTCCACTGTACTAAAAAGGGGAAACAAAATTGGGAAATTCCGTGCAGTATTGGTGGAAGGGGAAATGAATAAATAATTGCCCATTTCATATAATTGATACTCCGACTAACTACTGACCCTTCCACTTAATATGGGACGGAAACTGGAAGCTCCCCTATTATAGAGATTTTTGAAAATTGATGAAGATTATAATAATGTGCAGTGTTAAGTGATAAATTTAAGATGTTAAAAAAAGTAATTAATCACTGGTCTAATGTGTTGTAAAGTATCTCCTTACACTATGTGAACATTTTTATGGTCCCTCAGAAGTGGCGAATTGACAGAATATTCAACCGGGGACATTGTGTTAATTGATACTGAACAACCTAGAACATTGTGGCCTCTGGGTAAGGTAGTAACATTGTACCCAGCGCTCAGGGTGTTGTCAGGAATATCAAAGTGTTTTGTCGCGGTCAAGAAGTTTAGAAAATTTAAAAATTAATCCCCCTTTGAATTAAAGGGGAAATAAGCGAGTGATATTGAAGAAACCCGGGGCCAGGGGGGTCCCAGAGGGAAGAAAGTGTGATCCCGGGTTTACCAAGAACAGCTGTTCAGTCAGGCGGGCAAACTCCTTTTTCAAGATGATACTTTGAATGTCAACAACGAACTCTCCTGGCTGCAGGGGGAAAATATTGTATTTTGAAAATTTTTGATAATCTTTTTAATGTGAATATTCTTAATGTGTGGCTGTTGGTTCGTATTTTTTTTGGAATGAAGGAACCAACACACACTCGATGGCGCGTTCGCCCAGGGGTCAAAAAAGGGATCAACGGCATGGGGACGCGCAGCTGGGTGGGGCAGAGGAAGGGGGGGCAGTCATTTTGGATATGATGGCTCCAGGGTCGTGAGGCAATGGGGCGAGTTTTGGGGTGTGAAACTCCAACCGAGTAGTGGTTTCACTTCGTTTTGAAATGTTGGGCTCGCCCGTGCATAATGTGGGAAATTTAAATCCAAAAAACGAATAATAAGTGATTGTGTTAAATATTGACCGACCCCTTTTCGGTTTTGATAGAGGGAAATGTGCGTCGGTTTGATTAGTGTTCATCGTAACAATTATTAATGGATTTAACCCAAAAGGGTAAATTGTGGGACGTTAAGTCCAGTGGGAAAAATATAAATCATTGGAAGGAAAAGAGATGGATCAGGTGGCATCAAGTGAAGAGACCATCCGGGCGCCGTGTTGGGTATGAATGGATGATCGTTTCCATCTCTGCTCATCAACTCTGAATTTCGGAAAAGACGATGAAAATGTATAAACTAGTGGGGTATTAAACCATAGTGTTAAGTGGTTAAAGTTATATGAATAAATTGTAAAAAAGGAAATGCGGGGATACGGATGCTCCCGATCAACCCAAAGTTACTTAAACCGTCCTGTCCTGTGGGGCAGAGGGATCAAGGGAAACAATCTTCTCTTGACTCATCGGGGCAACCACCACCATCACCGGCTTGCCGAATAATTTCTCCCCAACAAGACCATGAGATCTATCGAAGCATAAAACAAAATTTGCTTCCCCACCATAAATTCATGTTATCTTAGCTATGTTTGGCCCGTAGGTATTTGGGGGAAAAGTAGGTCTGTGGGGGGAATGATAATGATCTTCTAGTGAACATCAGTGGAGGATAAAGGGGGGTGTATTAACAAATTGTACCCCCTCCTCCTTCTCCCCCAAACAAAATCAGTCAGATATTAAACCCATACAGTCCCCTAAAAAAAAATACCGTAACTATTGGTGTTACCCCAAACTTAATAAACTGGTCAAGGATAGATGTGGTTTGGTGAGAATATCGGCCCCCTTGGGTACGACCAGGGGGTGGGGGCGTTTTTTAACCTCAACGGGGAAGGGTAAAATTTTCCCAATGGTCAACTCCCGGATTATTTTGTTTTAAGTGGCGGTGACCCAAACAGGATGTGGGGAAAATTTTGGGGACACCACCACTTTCAATAAACAAACTCCAAAAGATGACCCTTTATTTTTGTACCCTAAAGGGATGTGAGAACTTTTCCCCCTCCCGGCCCCAAGGGGCCTTAATATTCTCCCCACCACTGCACTCTAAGTATAAATAAATTATAGATAATATTAATAATTTGGTATGATTAAATTTAAGTGGACTGAAAGGGTTTTAAAAACTGATAAGTAGGAAAAGGGAGAGAACACACAATTAAGTTAACATGACCATCCTACCTAATTAACACATCATAGGGGGCATTGTAGATGTTGACCTAGCTAAAGTACATCATTGGGAACAATATTTTAATAACAAAGACCACAGATGAGTACTTAGCTTTAGATGGGGAAATCGTTTTTGTTGACGCTTCCTGCGGTCTGTCCGATCGCGATGGTAAAGGGGTTTTCCCGGGAGTCAAGGCAAAATTTTTGAACTCTTATACACCCCGAACCGGGGGTTAGTTAACATGTGGTTGGTGGGAGCGATTCAGATCCTCCCCCTTTTCCCACCTTATTTTGTTTTTACGTGAACTTTACACACTACATATATCCCGGCCCAATGCCCCACTAGTTTTTACACATTCACCGTCTCATACTTGTATTTCGAGTAGATAAAAACGATATGTTAGTTCATCTCCTCCCATCCAACATGGCGGTCGGGGGACAGCGTCCCCCGCTAGCCCCTCGACAATCACCCCCATTATTTACAACTGGTTTCACTATATTCACCATTTCCAATATTCATCGAATATATTTCAGTCTCTTTCTAAGCGAAAGCCTCCCAGCATCAGGGGTTACGACCATTCTGTCGTATGGTGCTTCACTGAGTTCAAAGGGGCCCATGCGGGCATACAATGCCGCGCCCGTTATTTCCCCAATTACTGCCCAATGGGCCTCCTGGACCGATTTCCCCCTTTATATTCACCGCGTCACTGGATACTCCTCCCAAAGAAAGGAGGTAATTAAATCCGGTTTTGGGGGCCGGAATCTCAAATTTTGGAGGCCATCCCATCACCTCAAAACCCGGGTGTGGCTGC